>DWEJ01002358.1:0-11587 GCA_018245835.1 Mysoria sejanus stolli | reverse complement strand
CAATGTCCAGGGTACGCCGGGCAGTATATGTTCTTAATTAGACATAGTCGCCGCTCGAGGAGGCTCCTTTCATGCACTGTGCAATTTAATACCAGCCGACCCGGGATTAGAATATAGGCAGTCTAGATTATAAAATTGACTGCCTCGTTGGTCGTGTTGGTTGCAAGTGCGAGTGCCAATCGGGAGGTCCGGGGTTCGATTCCCGGGTCGATCACTACAAAAAAATTCTAATTTAGTTTTTCTTCTAGTGGTTCGGAATCTGGATATGTGCCCAATGCATGACTCACCACATATTCCGTAGTGGGACGTAAACGTAACTGGTGAAACGTGGGAGTGTTCGGCATTCCTCTGCCTACCTCTTTTTAAATTACAGGCGTGTAGTTACGTTACGTCAGATTATAATGACTCGGCCAACGAGGGAGTCAATAGATTATAATAATAACTATGTTCTTATTATAACCTAAACCTTGCAACAGTTTACAATAAGGTATTTGTTAACATATTTTATTAGTCTTTAACATAGTACAGAAAATTTTCGTAACTATAAAACATGGTGTTTTCAGAAAAAAAGTGAAATTGTTACGGTCGTAATTTTAAATTTAACGGCGTCCATTATTGTGTTAACACATTTTGAAAATCACTCGATTCGCCCTTGATGTTGAAGAAAAACGATTGAGAAACGGTTATCTGTGTACGGATGAACTAAATTAACCAGACAACGTATAACTCGCAGAAACTAACTAGTCACCTCACTGTGATGACGTCAAAGCCAGGTACAACTAATTGCAAAGAAGCACTTGTTTAATTCTACCATATTTTTACATTTATACGATCCGATGGCGGGAGGGGCATGTATAACCACTACGGAAGATCCCTTACCGTGTATGCAGGAAGCACCGAGTACCGAATACTTATAACCCTACGGCTTGGCATGGGTGGCTTGGCATTTTAGAGACTTTTGACTCTCCCATCAGTTAGCATGTGAACTACTGGCCATGACACATACTCGTCACAAGTGCCAAGTTGATGTCTGCGTGTTGTATACATGTACCAGTGCGAGTCCAGTTTCCGATCCACTTTGGGTTTCGTAATACGTTTTGCGATTAGTTTACACTAAGCGTCGGCGATGGAAGATTCATTGGGATCGTTAGCAGAAGCCAGGTACGGGAGCATTGCTCGCTTTTATATCCCAAGCTAGATTTTCGCGTGTGCTTAATGTATAGGCCATAGCTGCCGGGCAAGGTTTCGTTGTTTACATTTGGCTTTTCTTTTGTTTAGAATTTTGCTATATGTTTTGCAATTTTTGTTAAGAACTATTGTGTAGTCCATTCATAGAAATATATGATCACACTAGATGTACTCGCGGCTTCACCCGCGTTGAAGTCAGTGTGTCATAAACTTTTTCCCGCGTAAATACCGATCGAAAAGAAAAAAAATAAATACCTAGACAATAAAGATGAGCAGGCGAGTTAGAGGTGAGAACCGAGAGACACAACGCAGACGCCAGCTCGGCATATCCTACATACGTGTACTTGATATTTTGGACAATTCATTGAATATCTTTATAAATTGTAGCCTACATGTTATTCTGACGTATAAGCTATATTATTGTAAAGTTTCATTAAAATTCATTCAGTAGTTTTTACGTAAAAGAGTAACAAACATCCATCCATACTCACAAACTTTCGCGTTTATAATATTAATAGGACTATTGTTTTTATTGAAAATACGGCATGTATTCAAGAAATATTAATACAGTGTGCTTATAATGTGGCAAAGAATAATTTAAAACAATTGTCTAATGTTAGTCATATACCCTATTACGTAGAACGGTAATGCATACAAATAAGCGAAACAGCTTTCAGCA
The DNA here is from genome assembly GCA_018245835.1 of Mysoria sejanus stolli. Lineage (NCBI taxonomy): Eukaryota > Metazoa > Arthropoda > Insecta > Lepidoptera > Hesperiidae > Mysarbia > Mysarbia sejanus. The sequence goes on along the minus strand of DWEJ01002358.1, from coordinate 9,720 downwards.
GAAAACCTACAGAGATCGATGGATGAGTTGATCTTTGAGTAACACTTTCACTAAAATGTGAACATGTTCGATAGTTTTCGTTACAAATGTATACAGGAATTCTATCACCTTGGCATAAGACCATTTGGATCTTCAGAATGGTAAAAAACACGCAATTTACTTTGGCGAACGCTTTCAATGTTCTATACGTAATGCTTAAAATCATATCATATAATTATTTAGCATTAACTAACTTGAATATTTCATCCACCTTCTCCATTGTATCTTTGATCGTTTTTTCTTTCTGCTCTTCTTGGTTTTTCAAATATGCGTTTCTTTCTTTTTCTTTTCTTAAATTGCCTTTTAGTCTTTTAATGTTTTCTTGTCTCTTGTTTTCTGACATTTCATTCCAGTCTCTGCGATCCTCTGTGAACAATTATATACATATATATTCTTATAAAAAACTTGCAACAAAGTCCAAGTAAACATTAAAATAGTATGATTCTTAAAAGAAAAGTATGATTATTGCGGTATTAATATATGTTACGTACAAAAGTTATTCTGTACGTAACATATATTTATTCCGCATTTATACATATATTACTACCATTTATATGTCAATAGGCTTGTGTGTTTGTTATCATTATAATCTCCGATCAAAGTTAAATGTTTATAGCAAGAAACGCTAAATTTGTTTTAGCTGAAGGATTCTTTGTGCTTTATTGTTGTACTTGAAATGTTGTTAGAGTCTAGGTACGAGAGAAAGAATTACAAGCAATCATACATCAAAAAGAAATTAAATTTTTGAACTGAGATTCGTTTAATTCACAACCGCGGTATGGTTAAAAATGATACATAATAAAATAACAAGGGAATGCCACGCACGTGCATCCTTTTAACAAAAGGTTACCGCTATTAATAGGCTTTTAAATTACTTCAATCATTTTGAAATTGTTCCCATTTTTACCGAATGGAGTGTCATCTTAGTTGGAAAAGAGCCAAGAGGTCGTTAAGAATTTCAATTGTCTCTCGGCGTTAGGTGTTAGAACACTTCGTTAACTTGTAAATAGCGTGTAAAAGTTTTATGAAATCAAGTAATGAAGCAAAACGTGAGTTAGAAATATTGAAAATTGCATTAATACACAAGTGCTGTTGGCATTAGAGACCCGTTATAAAACTTTAGCAAAGCGTTCGTTAATTTAGAGCCACTTTAAAAATGAAACTTTAATAGTAAGGATTGTTAACAAAGACCGGTCGCAGTAACCAACTTGTACAAACAAAACTACAGTATTTTAAGAAATGATACCACTTAATTTGTTACGGAAACGTACTCTGCAGTATGATATAAGGACCAAAATCGCCACTCAACTAAACATTAAATACAAACAGTGATTTCTAGTTACAAAGTACAAATTGATGTTTGTTTAACTGCAGAAGGGGGTCGAGAAGGAGATACATGGCTAAACAGTTACATACACGGCTGCCTCGTTGGTCGTGTTGGCTGCAAGCGTGGCTGCTAATGCAGAGGTCCTGGGTTCTAATCCAGGGTCATTAACAAAAAAAAAAAAACGTGAAAAAATTCACTATCACGGCTGTAATCCCCGAAGAGGTAAGCAGTTACGTTTGCATCCTTCTACGGGCTAAGGACTGAACCTATACGAATACATTGACCACAAAACCAGACTCCGACCAGAAAATATAAGTTGGAAAACCTAATAGCACCCGACCTAGGGACTGAACCCGGGACCTTTCGATCAATCGCAATCAACCAATCAATAAAGCAACGTGTATTTAAATAAACGTAGAAAATCGTCTGCAGTTTGAAAACAGATGAACGGTGAGGGTAAAACTTATTACAAAATATACCTATTTCCTGTCGTATTTTCCTAACATTCCTGCTGAGAACCACATTCTCTGCACAGTGATCGGTCACCAGCTGATACACGGAGAAGTTGCCCTGCTCTCTCCGCTCGAACGCGTCGATAATCTTATTAATTTCCGGTTCCGCTGTGTAATCCTGTTAACATTGATTCGCCTTAAAAGAATTATACCTGATAATTTCAGGTCACTCACAATATTATATTTTACGTTATTATGGAATTTTCAATAATTTATCTATTTACACTTTATTGTACAATGTAAAAACTAAGTGGATTATCAAAAAAGCGGACTGAGTGACTAGTGGGCATCTCTACCAAACAACTGTTGGTGATGGTGAGATATTGGCGATAGGCGGTAATAAAAAAATTACAACAAAAATGTTTGAGATGTTATCGTAATAACAAAAAGTACCTACTTACATTAATTTCTTCGATGATTTTGATATGTGCGTCAAGTTCTTCCTTAATATGTTCTTCTTCTTCCCTCTTTTGTTCTTCTGTTCGCTCCTCTTGCTTCTTGTTTATCCTTGCGACACCTTTCTTGCCAAGAAAGTAATAGAGCTTCATTTCGTGGTTAAACGCTTTTTGAAGATCGCGCATTTCCTAAAAAAGTAAATATTTTTATTATTCACTTCTATTATACACTTATTATTATACACTTATTATTATACACCTATTTTTATAAACTTATTATTATACAATTATTATTATACATCTATTATCACACACTTATTATTATACACTTATTATTATACACTTATAAACGTAACTTCATGCCTGTAATCCACGAAGAGGTAGCAGGTAGGCAGAGGAATGCAGAACACTCACATGTCACCGGTTACGGTTACGTCCCACTATAGAATAGGTGGTGAGCCTATTGCCATACTTTGGGCACGTATCCAGACTCCGAACAACTACTAGAAAATCTAAATTAGACAATTTTGTAGTAATTGACCCAGGAATCGAACCCGGGACCTCCCGATCGTCAGTCGCACTTGCAACTAACACGACTAAAGAGGCAATATACAGTAATAAGTGTACAATAACAAGTGTACACTTATTATTGTACACTTATTATTATACAGCAAATATTAATTAGTTATTAGGAATAAATTCCTTATGTGTAGCAATAAATAGAATGGTGTATTTATAATGTTCAAGTTTATTAATAATTTAGCCAACTTTAGATAATTATACTAACTGCTTATCTAGATACGTATCAAACTTACATTAATACAAAACTGAAAATTACAACAAGTTATAGGAAATACGTTTCAAATGATGAACAGTAATTGCCATCGCGATGGTTTCAACAATGAGCACGACATGCCATAGATTGATGGTTTTGTTGTTATCAAACGATATGTTTCCATGTTACAGAATACTTACAAACACATGGCGTCAACTAAAATACGCCACCCATTATGCTTAGGAAAAATATTTGTATTTCAAATTTTCCAAAAGAATCTCGTTCGTTTGTTATCGTTGTTATTTCAGATATCGATGTTTACAAAAATAAAGCGTTTAAAAAAGTTCTTTCTATCTTCTTAATTGAAACCTTTTTTCTTTATATAATTTTCGAGACAATTCTTACAAAGTACCATAAATAAAATATGATTAGTAAAGACGCGAGTACAATTAAATTTTTGCTCCTAACTATGAGCTGAGCTTATCGTGTCTTCTCGTGAACACCGAGACAATGGAAACGGTTTGTAAATGCTGTTAGAAATAGAGCATTAATGGACGATTGATGAACGAGATACAGCTTGAGATAGTAACATAATTAATGAGGCAGCAAATAGTGGTAAGTTAATTGTAATGTAGTCATTTAAAAAACCAACTCGAGAATTGATTTTTATCAATGCATAAAATTTTTATATTTATTTTTACTTGTTTACAAATATTGGAAATGAATGTGGTTGATGTACGATATATTAAGGGTGAAATTGAGAGTAAGCGAGCTTCGATATATTTAATTAAAATTTTATAAACCGAATAAGTTCTATTTATAGTAGTGTAATTTAATAGTTCTGTAGAATTAAAGTAATGAATGTAATTGATTCATAACATTCATTACTTTAAGTCTGGAGGATTTACCAAAACCATGATTTTCAGTAATAAATTTATACAGTCATTTGCTATAGCGACAGAATTTTACAAACCTGAATTTGCAACATCTGGTCCATCTTCCCTTTTTCCTGGACTGATCGTAACTTGTTGCACCATTCGTCTCTCTGATCGTAAGCTAGGGTCGAAGATTCGAAGAGATCTGATAGGAATTTCTTCCCTTTGAACAGTATGTTGAGCATCGTTGTCCAAGTTTGGTTGAACATTGCTCTGCAATTGAGATGTAGAAGATGAGCCATAACAGTCCTGTACCGTGACTGTACCTGTGACTTCCAGTTGTAGACCAAATTCCACCAGGATTCTGTAAAACCCTGTATAAGACCCACGAAATTTCAGAAATGGCAAAGAATAAAAATGGCATGTCTTGTAATTTCAAGTCGAATTTGAACACGAAGTTCATTTACAAGGCGGCTTGGGACTTGAATAACTTTTTGATGCGCTTATTTCTTATTGAAAGTGGGAAAAAACTGGCGTACAAAAACAGGTCGGCCACCACATAGATAAGATTTGTTTGGACGGTGTTAAATTGATATAATCATAGACTATACAGGGATACAGGACTAAGCCCAGTGCTGACATATCGCAGTATGGTATAATCTGCCTAGACACAGCTTTATCCCTTGGCCGCTTATCTTATGCAGGCGGTGCAGCTTATGCAGGCGGTGCGCGAAGCTGCCCTCTGCGACCCCCAACCCGTGAAACTAGCGTGAGCATTATGCCCATAACCCCTCAAGGAAGGCCTATATCCGGCAGTGGATTGCATAGGACTAATGATAGTGATACCTGTCTTTAAGCATATGCTCGATTTCTTCTCGTATCTTCTTATTGTCGCTCTGCACCGCGTTGAATCTCCACATAGCCGCTTCTAGTTTGTTCTCCGCCGCCGTCAGTTTGTACTCGCTTTGAAGTCGTCGTTCTTCCAGCTTTTGATAAAAAAAATTGTCGCTTTATTAAAACAGGTTGTAACTTATTAAGATAATCTTTCCTGTATTATCTAAGACTTGCAGTGTAGTGCAATTTAATAGTAGGTAAATACACTGCGTCATGAGCTCCTATTCGCTACAGGGAGCTTCTATCTGAAAGGTTATTCAAAACCAACATTTCACCATGTTTCTACTTTTGGATCAGTACATTAAAAAAGTAACCTGTCCAGCACTAGCGCTGACGATATATCTGAGTTGCAATGTTTCCTTACTGTTCTTCTTAAGTAGATTATCTAACTGCTGCATAAGCGTTAATCCTCCTGAAAGTAAAATAATGATTAATGTAATAGATTAAAGTGGATGGTTTTTTGTTCTTTCTTGTTAGAAATTGTAAAAGGAAATAAAGAAGTTTCTGCTATCTATGCAGTAATTCGAAGAACCTGATAATTATAATAAACTTGGGTAAGCAAATATCTATACAAGTATATTACTAAGCAATCGATCAGTTACTTAGCACCTTAGCAAAGACGCTGCCTAGTTCGGGATAGGATGGTTATCTGTGAATTGTAGTGGAATATTGATTACTTTAAAGACCCATTTTAGCTTCATGAATCAAGCATGGTAACCTCGTTGGACTTAGTAAAATATGTATTATTAGCTACTAGTTTTATATAACTGTACACTGTGTGTCATGACAAATACTTTTTAACAATGATACAATTAAATACAATATTATATGAAACTATCCCTGTTATAATTTGTTCTGTGGATCACTTAGTCTAATATTTTATCGTACGGAATTTTTATTTTATACTAAGTAATTTTAACCAGTGTAATAGATTTTTCAAAACATCTAACCTTCACACTGGAATTCCATCTTGACACGTTGTAAAATGGACTTTTCTAAATTTTCCCGCATTTTCTTATCTTTCTTTTTGTGGACTCCTGATTTCGCTATCTGTAAAAATATGACACATTAATTCATGTAGTTCAGTTCTGATTGGAATAAATAACTGACTTACATAAACTAATTAATTCACTGAACCGGCGTGTTTGTATGAAGAATTATGAACGTAAAAGTCGTCGTCAGGTTAGGAATTTTTTTACAGCGATTAGAACAGGAGAATCTCTTCGAATTACAATTGCTATTATAAAAGGACTTAATTTATAAAATCACCGTCATAGTTCAGCAATCTTGAGTAAAACATTTACAAATTCACCCAAATCTGCTTTTGCCTGCCTTTCATTAACGAAAATTTTACCAAAATAGTTTTGCTTGGATAAAAGAAATAAGCGAAGAGCAGACACGTGGTAAACGATTTTGTTTAATACTGTTTCATGATTAATAAGGACACATTCATAATACAGCGTTCTCAGGATTTCAATTGTACGAATAAAGTCACCAAAAATTCCTTGTCAACTTTAAGAATAATACATACATACACATACATATCTTATTACTCAGTGCTCTCTGTCTACCTCGTGAGGGACCCGGCGTGAAGATATGTATGTAAGAATAATCAATAACTATAATGATAGTCTTGAATAGGTATTTGATATAAGGAAGAGCGGCAAATAATTTTTACTTACCTTCAAATCTTTCATCAGATTGATGTAATCCCTCTTGAGCGTCCGCAGCAGGAGGTCCTGTCTCCGGAACTGCGGGTGCACTCCCATAGTCCTGTGTTTTCGATCTATTTGTATCATGCGAACCTATACAATCAATGGAATGAAATGAATTAGGACAGAATGGAATAATAATAGCATATTACTCTTTATTATTTATTTTGGTTATTATTATTTTTAAGTTGGTTACATGTGTAACTTTAAATTGGTTCGGTCCTATCGTGTGAATATAATATAATTCCTGATTAACCATAATATATTAAAAGTACTTAAACTTGACGGTTTTGAGATATAACCTGTCTTTGCAATCTCAAATGTTCATCCTCCATCTTTTTGGAAACTTCCAGATCGCTTTGATGTTCAGCAACGACCTCCATTATGAGATTTTAAAATTCAAATTTATTAATTTTCACAATATATCATGTATATATAAATTTATATAAACATGTCAATATTATGGAAACCATCGAGATTGTTTTTAAATTTAATTTCGCGTTTTCTCGTGTGTGTATATAGTGATTTAAATAAAAGAAATATAATTTTGTAAAGTTTCAAAAGTATATAGCATGAACGAATTTGATATAGTTTGCAGATGACTGTATAGTGCTTATAAAAATGCGACTGCCGATCGGGAGGTCCCAGGTTCGATTCCCGGGTCGAACACTACAAAAGAATTTTTCTAATTTAGAAATTTACTAAAAAAATTTCTAGAAAATCTTAATTAAAATTCTAGTAGTGGTTCGTAGTCTGCCCGATGCATGGAAATAGGCTCACCACCTATTCCATAGTGGGACGTAATCGTAACCGGTGAAACGTGGAAATGTTCTGCATTCCTCTGCCTACCTCTTCGGGGATTACAAGCGTGAAGTTACGTTTACGTATAACTTAGTGGTTAAAAAAAAACAGTTCCACTCGTCGTAGCAGATGTATTATCATAATAAAAAATATCATTAATTATTTAAATTCACACGTGCAACATATTATGTTCACACAGTTATTGTTACAATGAAATAATAAAATATTATTTCATGTACCATAAAATACACATTATTATTCATCATAAAACATGTTATAATTTACGCTGAATTCCTCGTTGGTCGTGTTGGTTGCAAGCGCGACTGCCGATGGGGAGGTCCCGAGTTCAAATCCCGTGTCGGGTACTACGAGGTCGGGTACAGACTGCGAGCCCCTACTATTCCTAGTAGGGGCTCGGAGTCTGGACATGTGCCGAGTCTGATACGGTAGAAGAGTCAGAAAAAAAAATTACTGAATGAATCTTCATTATAGGTAAGTCTCTTGCTTTGCCGTTTTTTTCTGTTATCGTACATTCACTTTTGCTTGCGTTCTGTAATGCTATTAAAATTAATAAGAATTTATTTTTAAAATTATGTTCACTGTTTTCTATGTATAGCACAAACGTAGTTGCTGCCATCGTTCAAATTAAAATATGGCTATCACGCGATGTGAAAATAATAGAATGCTCTCTAACCAGTTTAACCAGTGAATCTGCTCAGCCGACGTCGTGGCATCGACTCTCAACCGAGACAATACGAGTACTTGTGTCATTAGCTTAAGTATTTTTTGTGTCTGGGTGTAAAAAAAGTATTCATACTAGTTAAAATTAAAAAAGTATATATTTATGTGTAAAATTACACCACCTATTTCTTAGTGGACGTAAACGTAACTGGTGAAACGTGGGAATGTTCTGCATTCCTCTGCCTGCCTCTTAGGGGATTACGGGCGTGAAGTTACGTCTATACATTATGTATATAGTTTACCAGACATCTGGTTAGCAAAATACCGTTCTACCTAAGGTGAGGTGAGATGGCGCAATGTGAAGTTTTCCAAGAACACATGTTTATCATTTCATGATACATCTAGGATACACTATTGTATTTTTACTATATTCAGTTCATCAGCTTTAAGTTGTTTTGCGTGCATTCATAAAATTATGCTGGTGTGTTGTTGCCGGAATATACGTACGCCGGAAAGCACGAAATCTCAGTACATTGCAGAAGAGATTATCACTGGGGAGAATTTACGAGCTATAATTCTCAGCAAGATCTTATTTCTTGACAAATTTTACGAATCCTCTCATAAAAAATACGACGTGCTTTTAGGGAAATAGTAATTGCTATAAGTTATCGACGAGGTCGAGACTTGGAGTAAATATAGCAGTTGAAAATTTTAACCATTTTGTTTATTAGTATCATACGCATAATGTAATGAGCCGATTTATTCGAAATTAATTTTGCGACACCTTATTGGCGAGGTCATGGTGAAGAAACTTTTTTTTAGCGGATCAATGAATATCTCATTTCGTGACAGCGCGAGCGAAACTACAAGCAACAACAAATTAATGCTTTAACAAATTCTAAAAGTTTGGATTACATTGATTACGCAGTACTATAAAGAGTGGTATAATAAAATAGATTCACGCAAAAGACCAATGATTGTAAAGGTTGTGGAAAGAACAATTAGCGGCAAACGCCAGAATGGTTTGCTATTTCTGGCTTTTTACAACGCGCCCTGATTATACTCGCGTGCGGAGATCTAGGGTTGGCGATGTACGTCGAGACGAGAAATAAAAAATAAAATTGTTATCTGGCCAGGGCTCTCCTTTTAAGAGGATCCCCGTTTTCCAACAGTGGAACAATAAAAGGGTTTCAAAAAATTTACAATCAATTTAGGATTTGATTCAAGAATTGTTCCTATAATTTATGCAATATTATTCACGCCACGGATTAGGTTTAGGTTCCGAATACAGAGCGTTCTGAGAAGTTTCTTTGACGTTCATCACTATGTTTACATGCAAGTTCGTTATAAACAACAATTTTTATACAAAAAATATAAAAATAAATATATTTGTGTCGATCCTAAGAGATATTTGTAAAATAATTGTTGCAAGGCCTATCAATGCATATTGATACAATCTATGATTAATAATAGCGTGAATTCATTTTAAATTAATTAATTGATGCATGTAGATGCAGAGACAACCCAATGAGTAATCAAGCAAGAAAAAAACGGGTCAGGGTTAAACAACCTTTCAGGTTCGCGTGCGAATATCATTACTCTCACGATGGCACATTACATATATCTTATTTGTTACACAATAAAGCTTAAAATCGTCTAGACGTAGGGTATGTGAGAAACAGTTGCATTTTTCCCGTAAATGAGTTACA
>DWEJ01002357.1:0-11588 GCA_018245835.1 Mysoria sejanus stolli | reverse complement strand
GTTTATGTCCCACTATGGAATAGATGGTAAGACTATTGGCATGTATCGGGCACATATCCGGACTCCGAACCACTAGTAGAATTTTAATTTAGATTTTCCAGAAAATTTTCTAGAAAATTTTCTAAATTAGAAAAACTCTTTTATAGTGTTTGACCCGGGACCTCCCGGGACCAGCCAACACGACCAACGAGGCAGAATTAAAATAAACTTCTAAAAATGTTGTAATGTCTCGTAAAAAACACCTTTTAATTTGTTAAATAAGTTTATCTAACAGTTTCGAAATGAATAAAAATTGGAGTTACTAACATTTGATATAGCAACATACAGAAGTTTGCTGGAAGCGTCAAATTGCTTGCCAACCGTCAATCAATGTCATCCGTCTTTTCGTTACGCTTCCTGTTTCACATTGATCGATGAATTTATTTCACGTAAGTCGTGGCAATTTTCGCCGAGCACGGAATAATCACGGGTGAATTCTCCAGCAACATCTGCAGCGATCTCGGAGAGAGCTGAAAGAATCACCATGCGTTTAATTGTTTTGGTTAGTATTGTTAATAATTAATGGTAGTACTGGTAGTACTATGAAAAAAGCCTCCGCGAGCGGCGATTATGTCAGTTTAAATACGAACACATACTGCCCGGCGCATCCTGGACATTGCGACTAATCCTTTTACCACGATGGCTGATCATTCACGATCAGCTATCGACACGACGAAGAAGAAGACTAGTGGTAGTACTTGTTAATAATTACTGGTGCGTCATGCAAGTCTTAAAATTGTAAATAAAAGTTGCTAGTAAGCTGCTTATATACTTACTATGTCATGGTATTTTTTATAAATTAAACCTACTAAAATGGCGGAAGGGCCACCTGATGGTAAGCGGTCACCGTCGCCTATGGACATGAGGAATTGCCAATGCTATGCCAGTTTTGAAGTAAAGCTTATTTCACGCATTTCTTAAAGAACCCCATGTCATAGCTTTCCGGGAATACCTCAGAAGGAAGCTCATTTCATATTTTGCACGCTCGATGCAAAAACGAGCGCGCAAACCTCACCGTGGAGGTCCGCCACGTATCCAGTTAATGTAGATGGAACCCCATTCTTCGGCGAGTAGTGCGATGGAGGGAAGTTCGCAGACGTTTGTATCCGAATTGAATATATTGAAGTAGCATTATTTTCGAATGTATCTTCAACAGCAATAGCTGCTTAATACAATCTCACCTCAAGCGTATAACTAGAATGTAAAAGTTGTAGCTTTGAAGTCCTTCTATTTAATAGGATGAATTACAGCACTGACAGGCAGTGAAAGAGGCTTAAATTATTTCCGTAATTGCCACTATTTACCGTGTTTAGTACTTGGTGTAATAGGAGCGTAGGTCGTCATCCTACGAGGTGGTCTGACCGGAAGGCTCATAAACGGAGATACCTTCGCCGACTAAGGAAGGCATTAGCCTTCCTTAGTTGGCGCATCTTCTACTGGGCATTAACCCAGTAGAAGACGCGATCTCCGAAGGATGACGGTGATGATATGAGAACATACTTTTGAAGTGCAAAATGCTAGATTAACATCAGTATCTCTGTTTTTAAAACACTATCACCTGTCGTTGAATTATAAACTGCCCTGTTAACACGTGTTAACGTTCAGATGTCAACTGTATCAAAACTAATCGTCAGTGAGTCCTTTGTAGCTTGTAATCGTTTAATGATAAACGAGTTACCGTCAGTCATTCAAACAGTCATTCACCTAAAAGTCGAACCTGATCTAAATTTTGACATCACCAAGATTATTGACAAAAGAATTTAATGCACTTTTCATCGTTTCAATGTAACTTAATGAACCCATTAATGACTCATATCGTGGTCATATTCCAGAAGAATGATCCGAAACGTTGCTTCCTTTTTCTGAACATTGGAGCATAAAATATATTAAAGACGTTCGGAAATTAAAACGGATGCTTGGGAAGAGACGAAGCGACTACCACGTGCCACCTTATCTCCTACACAGTGTTATCTGAAGGAAATATGAAAAAAGATGTATGAAGATTGAGGGGAATGCTGCGGAAAAGGGTGGAAGTGAAACGATAAAGATCAGTATTTTTGAGTTTGATTGAGTGACGTATATGTTATCCGTTTTTTATGCCTGGTCGGAGTAGTCTAAATTTTATGGTGCCGGCGAATTGAATGTATTAAAGTAAATACATAATAAATAATTGTTGCCTGCACATTAATGTGGGATTTAAAGAATTTTTTATGTGCGGAGTGGAAAAGTAAATACAATATAGGGTAGGCAGAGAGCACAAGGTGCTAAAATATCTCAACCCTTACAGATTCTTTCTTCTACATTTATCACTCTCTTCATACATTCTCCGAAACTAATAGGTTTCGAAGAATTTTGGCGCCAAAAATATGTAAAACGAAAAGGCCCCTTATTGGAGATTTTAATTCATATTTTTTTATTTTTCCTAATACATATCTATTACAATGTTATTTCCTAATATTATAATATTATAATATTATTTCTTATTATTTCAATATTATTCTTATTATTTCCTAATATTACAATATTATTTCCTATTAGTACAATATTTCCTAATATTACAATATTAACATTTTTTAATTTTTATAATAATTTCGATAAGGACAATAAATATTATTAAATCCGCGAGAGATTATTATCTAGTCTTAAATATGGCACCACTTATCTTTCGAGAATGGACAGCGAGCAAGACGTTCTAAAAATGTGGTCCATACAAATATACTAAATGAAAACGTGAACCCTTAAAAGGCACACTTTTGAGGATTCACATTGAAACCATTGAATCGATTTTAATGTATCTCAGTTTCGATATTGTTTGAAGTTTGGGACAGAGAAATAAAGTATATAGTTTACAAGGATAAAGTTTTTTTTTGAATTTTTTCTTGCGACTTACTCTACATTTTGTAACAAAAGCACAGTTTTCTCGTAGACGCGCTTTCAGTGCGGGAGAGAGATTATTTATAAATAGAATTCTCTTTAAGACTTTACTTAAAAGCTATGAAAAATATTAATGTGATTTTAATTATAAAAATTAATTAACTGTCTTATTTTTTACTATTGCGCTGTAAAGTGGGTAGAGGCTAGAGCTTTATTAAGCCCTGAATTTTTTTGTTTTCTATTTGCACTCCAATTTTATAAGATAATTTTAGTTAATGTTCTAAGCTTCATAATTCTGAAATACCAGCTAAAAGAACTGAATTTATTTTTCAAACTACATTGAGAATATTGCATGTTTTGTCAGGTAATTATAGTTTATTTTAAGATATAAATATAATGCAGGGTGGTCCTTGGGCTTATATTGGCTTTGCCAATTCTTTTTCATAAATAAATAGCGGAGGTTATACTAAACAGAAATGTGGCAAAATTTTATGACAAACATGTAATTGAGCATACTTTAATTATAAATATCACTTTCCATGACACTTTAATTAAACATTCCCTTAACATGGATCGATTGAAAAATTAATTACGTGCTCGTAGAAGTTTCGCTCCAGGTGTTTATCTTAATTGAAGGATTGCACAACTTTCGACTCTATTTCTTCAGTATAAAGTCGTCATTTCACAACACTTACTTCATTAGTAGTATCGCTAAAGATTTGATTGGTAATTTGATGTAATATGTTTAACATACTGGAACAATATTGTTTCCAGTTAGACAGACATTTATAATATTGGGTTACCAAGAAATTTATATTGTTATCTGTAAATCATAAATACTTAATTTGTTTCAAAATAGGTATTTAATCGAATTTTATTGTACAAATGCATGTGATTACAAAAAATAATAAATTTATCATTCATAAAAAAAGTTGACAATCGCGTACGTGTAACCGTTAAGAAGTTCTGTATTCTTATTGGATTTGGAATTATTTTTCAATTAATTAAATGCTGTTAAAATAAAACGTATTTCGTTCTGAACAGTGTGATGGCAGATGCATGTCTACATAAGAGATGTCAGTGATCGACTTCGAGGAGGACCTCACGTACCCTAAGAACAAATAGTTGTAACTGTAAGACATATTAAGTTCATATGTCCAAACAAATGTAATACTAAAATGTTATCACTAATACTCGTGGTAACAGTCTATTAATAAGTAGTAGTAACTAGAATAATTGGCACTAATTGTCGTATTCCCGAAGTTTTATTCGCTGTTGATTCCAGACGACCGTAAACATCAGCGGATGCTTGTGACCTCTACTTGCTCGTTGCTATTGTTTTCGTGTGAAAATCAGACTCAAATTTGTGATAAACTTCGTTTATTATTAATTAATATCACACAGAAATTTGTAATGAAACAAACTCTACCAATTTGTTACAAATAAGTCTCTATTTTATCGTCTTGTTTGTCCGTTGATACGATCTCCGTTGTTATTATGTGGGGAAATAAATTGACAGATGAAATAATAAAAAAATATTGCTTCTATTAATTCCGAGATAGTTCCTTCTATGCGGTTTCTTTCCTCAAAGAATGCAGATGACGTAGAATTCGACGGTATGCTTATAATTATATGTAGAGAATGTAGAATATCTTCAGCTTATGTATTGCTCTATTTAGTATAGAACATCACCAATATACAGAGGATGTTACTTTGAAAGCGACAGTAAATATAATCCAAACAGTCGACAAACTTTGGAACATGTTATTTTAATAATGAAAGCTATTTATAAAATCATGCAAATAAGGCTGCGCAATGTAATGAGCAATATCTCTAGGGACGACCTCTTTGTTTGAGTTTTATTATGGGTATTTTTATTGCCAAGAATAAAACCTCTTCGCTAGCCTTTTTCTGTGTAAATACGTGGACATGTACAGTGTTCAAAAGTTAGTATTCTATTTCAGGAAATACAGTAATTTAGCGGAAGTACTGTAAACATCGCTTGCAGGAAAGCTTCGAATCTCCAAATTACAGATGTTTATGAATATGACGAGTTTGAAAAATTTACGATTAAGGTCATTGTTCTAGTTCAGTGAAGCAAAGAAATGCATGAGGTCGGGTGTAGCGCTGTCAAAGTACGAAACCAGATGAGGGAGTGTAAGTCTGAGCAAGAAAGCAGAAATATGTCACAAATAAAACGTATGTTGTAGCTATATACAAGGGTTATACATCAATATACAAGGGTTAGTTGTTATATTAATATTATTTCATAAATTTAATTCTAAGGGGTGCATATAGTCGCCGTCACGGCCTCGCTGCAATCGGCGGGAGCTCATGAGGAAGGACCTCGTATACGTCCGAAACTACATATGTATGTAGTCGGGCCATCCCGAAAAAACATAAGTGAGTATAGCCGGCTTAATACATAGTTATGTGAAACACTCACGATACATTTAACAATAAAAAATGTTCATGTATATATTTTGCATTCCGATAAAATTATGTATACTGTATCATTATCATGTTTAAATGGAATTAAAGGTATTTTATCACTCAGGTCATGAAACCATTAACTGAAAGATCCTATAGAATGTGATGTGGTTATAAGACATTACAAGTACACAAATATCATTACTTAATAAGCTAAAACAGCTTCAACTTTACATCACTCATAATTCTTCTTTTTCTTTTCCATCAAGTAACAATCTAATTTAACTGTCACTCACAACACTTTATTTCTATGAACATTTACTTATATCGTCATCCATATGATAACAACAATTACTAAAATAGATGAAAAAATTGAGTAAAGAAACGGCATTTATGTACATATATACAAAATCACAAGGACGTTATGCAAACCCTTATATTATTTCAACTCTACAAATGGTATCCACTAAAGCAACATAACTTATGTAAATTTACACAACTTATGGGATTATACCCTTCAATGGGCTTGACAATAACAATAGATTGTAAATTATTCTTACCATAGATACGTGGATATAACTTTCTTTTATATATAAATATGACGTGATAAAACAATTAAATATTTTATATAATGAATTGCGAATACATGAATACTATCAATATTTATTATATTTATTTTTCTTATCCATGTGTGTGCATATCTACATGCATACATATCTTCAGGCCAGGTCCCTTATGCAGAGAGCACGGAGTGCCAAATATATCTATCCTTACAGACCTGCCGCGCTGCTCTACATTCATAGCTCTTATCATACTTCGTCTACCCGTGGTGCATCCTGCTTTACGACAAAAAAGCATCTGGTGAGTGCTTCGTCATAGGAATTGGACTGCCGAAGAGAGGCAGCATGTGCCCTGTGAGAGGCTGTATTCCGCGAACCTAAAACCGCACGCCCTGCGTGGAAGTTATGGGTAACAACATCAGTGAACATTTCCCTCACAACTATTCAATAGTGGAACGCAAACGTAACTGGTGAAACATGGGTGTGTACTAATCTCTTCTACATACCTCTTGTAGGATTACAAGAATAACCGTACGCTTTTTTATGTAATGTTTATACGAGAATTAATAATATTTAGATAAATTAAAACAGTAAGCCTCATTCCTAGTCTTATAATAATATGTCGTTTGTTATAGTTTTTAAGAGCGGCAGAGGCCATATATTATGCTCTTTGCCTTCTTTTTTGTCGGTTTCTCGACAGAATAAAAGTAACAGTCTCCTGAAAAATATAATTAAAATATACATTATTAATTCAACTGGAATTCGAGACGTTAAGCACGTAGTTAGTTGTATACGGTGAACTTTGTAATCACCAGTTTTATCAGTTTGTAACTCGAAACCTCAACACGCATAGTTTGGAACGAGTTCTATTGTTACTCAAAACCTCAACGCGCACACGTTTCAGAAACCAGGCTCACCTAACCTCAGACTTCATTAAAAGTTGGCCGACAATGTAACTCAAACGTAATGTTAATCCGCCCCTTCCAAGTTTATTGTCGTTCCTTTTGTGGCGTAAGGGAGGTACTTAAGCCAAGGTTTATATAAAGTGATGACAAAAACACACACATATGCATGTATGGTTTATAAGCAAAAGGCATTTCTGGAGTCCTATTTTTTTTAACATTTGGTTACAGAAACCTTTCAAATTTATGAAATATCAAATGCAAATAAACCGAAAAACCAACACAAAATGAATAGTGATGCTTTTTTATTTCTAGTATTTCCAAATTATATGAAATACTTGGTAAATGGTAACGTGTTATGTCCATTGCTATTAATACTGCCTCGTTGGTTGTGTTAGCCGCAAGAGCCATTGCCGATCGGTAGGTTCCTGGGGTCCAAGTCGGGCAGTATCAGATTTTCTCATATACATAGATTGTGGCAATAGGCTCATAATCTATTCCATAGTGAGAGGTAAGGGTAACTCTTTAAACGTGGGGCTATACTACATTCCTCTTTGAGGATTTCAGGCGTGAAGTTACGTTAACGTTTATTCCGTTCATTGTGACGGGAGCCGAAATTTATTAACAAGCTTTTGTTGATATTTCGTGCAAACGTAAGATTATTACTTTTTCCAACAATATTAAAACTTATATTCATAGAATGACAAAGGGTGTTTTGTGCTGGTTTCTTTAGAAATTGTGTTTGGGATTTTCCATAAAGAAGTATAATGCAATTTTGGATCCAAATACGCGGTGCTGACCTAGTTATATACATCACTATTTTCTGTAAGGATAGAGATATTTGGCACTTGGTGCTCTCTATCAACCCTGTAAGAAATCTGGCGTGAAGATATATATGTATGTATGTACTATTTCTCCAAAGTTATGTATGCGATATATGAAATAATATCGCTGGATATGGGAGTAAATATGAACTGCGCAAGACGAGTTTCAACATAGGCTTTCCCGTAAGCTGTTTCATCTAAGGTGTGCTAAGTGTCGCTACAGCCGATAGATAGGGCCTGGGTTCAAATTCTGAATCGAGCACTATTGTATATTTCTAACTTAGATGTTCTAACTTAGATGTTCTAGTAATGGCTTGGTCTCTGGATTTGTGCCCGGTGTGTGCCGACCTCTTCGGGGATCACAGGCGTTTTAATAAGAGTATATTTTAACGGTTAGAATTATATGCAATGTATGTGAAGATGTCCCAAGTAATTATTTTTATTATATAGTATTATTATTAATATATTTTAATGATTGTCGACGAGGCAAAAAATATTCCTGATCAGCAGCTGGTGGAGATACTTTATCTCTACATATCCCCTCTATGTTTATTACATGCGCATGCAATTTGATTGAAGCTAATTTATTTGAATGGAACAAATAGTAATCTGTTCCTGATTGAGCAGACAACAATTAAATTATTGCATAATTTGATCATTAGCGTACTTAATTAAATATTCAAATACGTATTACATTAATCTAGTTTCTAATTTGTAGTTACTAAAGTTCCATTGGATGGACTTTTAAAATATACACATATATATTATCTTCACGTTAGGTCTCTAATGGAGTACGCAGAGGGCACCGAGTTGCAAATATCTTAAAAATCTGTTGTTTCTCCTAGTCTTGTTATATTTTTGAAATATGGAACAAATTATCATCATATTCAGAAAAATATTTCTGTTTCAGAAATTTTCAAAATACACTCCACACGTCTCCCTAACCGCAGTGGCTCTCAATGGAGACCAAGTCGATTCCGATTCAATTTGGGGTCTTCCTCACAGCGCTACAGGGTGTTGTGCAATATTTGAAATTTAATTAAATTCTAACTCTTGACTGTCTCGTTGGTAGTGTTGGTTGCAAATACTAATATGACTGCCGATAGGTCCCGAGTTCAATTCTCAGGTCGGACAGTAATAAATTTTTGTAATTTAGTTTTTCTAGTAGTGGTTCGTAGTCTGAATTGTGCCCGATGCATGGAAATAGGCTCACCACCTATTCCATAGTAGGACGTTAACGTGACTGGTGAATCGTAGGAATGGTCTGCATTACTCTGCCTACCCCATCGGAGATTACAGGCGTGAAGTTACGTTAAGATCTAACTATACCTATTGGTAAATAAAAAAACTTAAAAATATAAAACCAGACTTAGGAACAAACTTCCCCCTGGCGTAGTTCCAGTGCAAGATAATATGGAGTTCTTAAAAAAACACGTTACAGAGTCCTTTAGGGCTGGCACCGCGTTGGTGATACCTCTGGCGACGGTGACCACTTATCATCAGGTGGCCCGTTTCCCTGTTTGTCAGCTTTTGGTATAAAGAAAAGTCTCTATTCTGTACATTACAGTAGAAAATGTTTAATTTAATATTTATATACAAATGTTACGTAAATACTTTAAGTACTTTTAATCTGCTAACAAAAACTTAGAACTACGTTTAAATTGAATAAACTGAATGTATGTAGTAACTGTATGTAAAAAATTGTATGTAGGTATAATTATACCTATTAATATGTACATATACAAACACAAGTAACAAGGTTTCTCAACGTGTAAACAAAACTTTTAAAGTCAAACTGCGTTTTGGTACATACGCCTTATACTCACATGTAACTTGACGAGTGTGTAAGTATTTATGTTAAACAAGAAACAGTTTCACTTAATATGAGTCGTTACACTTTTTACGAGCTCTATAGTTCCTATTGAAAATTAAATTGACTGAAGGAGATTTCATGGTGTATTAACATATTGTTTTATTTATTGCACAATGATTCTTTTCATTCAGAGGGTGTCTCTTCCTAGAGTGCACTGTTAGAACATTTAAAATGGTTGATGATGATCTTAAAAATCAAAGAGATCTTTAGAACAGTCATAGTCATTTTCAATTTCGATCCTTCAGTCCGGGAGGCCAAATTCAAATCTTGGCGCGCACCTCCTTACAATCTAAGTTTTAACATTAAATATCACTTGCTATAAGGGTGAATAAAAACATTGCAAGGAAATATGTAAAAATAAATTATTTTCTACGTAATAATGTATGGTTGATAATTTAATGAATTTGATGAAAAATATCAAGAAAATAAAAATGGTTGGCATTTATAATGATGTAGCGATTGTATCAAACAACATATCTGCCACCTTCTTTTGCATAAAACGTGTGGAATTTAAGAAACAATAGTATCCACTTTTATATATACCACTAAACAATGTTTCATCCGACCAAGAGATATCGTAAAAGTGAATAGAGTAGGAATATATAAATATCAAACCAGCCCTTAATATCCTCTTCGATACGTTCATTCGATACCTTATGATTCGATTATCCTGTGAGCGTTAATCGACTCAACGTGACTCGTAACTGGGATGTAGGTCAACTAACACGGCAACATGATAGTTATAATTAAGAGGGAGGATGCGATACAATATTCTGTTTGTTTCTTACTGTAATGCGTTTCGTATTGTTACATTTAATATCATTTCTATTTCTGCCCAGCTATTGTAAGAACTTTTATATTAACAGCTTTGATACTTTTTTCCAAACCTTATTATAACGTCTTCAGTATCAATTTAACGGCTTCTTTTTGAAAAAAGTGTTTGGTGAAATATAAATTAAATGGAAATCAATCAATCGAACTTTAAAATTTTAATCTAGAATTACAAAGTCATAGTTACCCTACAAAGTCTTAACGATTAAATTTTTTTATATCCAATATTTAATTTCCAATGTAGAGTTCTAAAGCATTAATAAAAATGAATAGCTCTATATTAATAAATAAGCACGTAAATAGGAAAGAAGAAATAAAACTCTCAATACATGCCACACCCTGTATCTGTCGCCGTGGTGTCTAAGTGATTTCACCGTCGCAATGAACGAAAATTGAAAACGTCGGGAATACATTGAAAGGATCAGTGTTGAGGCGAAATTAGTTTGGATGGGTAATCCTGAGCTATTATGTATTTGATTTCTTGACTATTTCGTGTCACGGTTTGGTTTCGACTTATTAACAGTCAATTGTTGTATGTCGGTAGAGACCTTGTCTCTACCTATAAGCTCTTGGGTTATTCTACACGAATTGTGTTGCTGACTCGAAGAGATAAGAGTTAGTATACAATTCTCTGTATAGGTATTGACACTCTATTAGATTAGATTGGTAGGTATATTCATAATATACTAGTTAGTATATGTTTTACTTTACTATAAGACAGTATTATAGAGTTTAATTTCATTGCTCTAAAATACCTTCGGGATAAGACTTATACAGATCCAATATAATAATAATAGTTAAATATCAAATATTTTCGATAAAAATAGGGCAGCATGATCAACTCATTTTTTAAGCATCTGTGTCAGACCTCACACAGAACCATTCGTAAGCTGATATATACATATTTACAAGCTGTAATAAATCACTTTGTTTGACACAGTTAACAGTTTGATGTTGAAATAGTATAAATAAACCCGTCGAACGGAGTCGAACCTATTCCCCATTTTATTATCATGACACAATTGGCCAGCGTACAGTAAAGAAAGCAGTTTTAATTCAGATCAACGTAATTGAATCGAATTGTATCCATTTCGTTGAGTTCGGTTCATATGTACAGCAAAATCATATATTTGCAAGGTTTCCTAAAACAGTATTCAATATAAAAGAAAGCCATTCCTTTTTCCGTCTTGTCTGGAAATACTGTATTTTATATGTATTTTGTTTATGACTGCTTCGTTGGTCGTGTGGTTGCAAG
>DWEJ01002356.1:0-11594 GCA_018245835.1 Mysoria sejanus stolli | reverse complement strand
AATTTCATTCTAGTAGTGGTTCGGAGTCTTGACAAGTGCCCGATAGATGGCAATAGGCTCACCACCTATTCCATAGTTTGACGTAAAAACGTGAGACGTGGGAGTGTTCTGCATTCCTCTGCCTACCTCTTCGGGGATTATAGGCGTGAAGCTAAAAAAAAATACTATAAATACATGTGATCGTAGAAAAAAGATATGCCGTGTGGTTACTTATAGTACTGGCTTCGCCTGGTTTAGGATCGGATGCCCCAATCTTATTATTGTTAACTAGATGTGCCCGTGACTTCGTCCATGTGGTATTATGAATTCCATTCCAAAATTCTAAAACAAAAGTAGCTTAAGTTACTTCTTATTACATCAGCTATCAGGCAGTGAAAGTCCCATCAAAATCCGTCCAGCCGTTCTAAGCATAAGCCGGAACAAACAAAACATAAGCCGGAACAAAAAAAATAGTAAAAAATGTTATTTTGGTTAGATGTAACGTGTGTAAATACAGATGAATTTAGTGAAAAGCGGTTATTTTAATGTTACAAACAGACACTCCAATTTTATTTATTTATATAGATTAACATTATTATAACGAATCTAAAACTTTCAAAACTTACATATGTCGAAGAACAGTTTGTACGAAATGAAATTACTTTGACAAATACGTACATCCTCACCGGCACAAACGTACACTAGCATGTGAAACATTTTCTAATTTGAAACGTGTCCAGAGGAACCCTAAGCCAGGTAAAGCCGAGCCATTAGACGCAACATTCACAAGCGACGTGAAAAGATGTGAAGAACTACTAGTGTTACGCTGCACTCGCGTTGCCACAGAACAGAAAAACAGCAAAAATCAAAACATATGAAATTTTTAGTACGCAAACCGTTCGAATATACCTGCAACGATGAATAAGTGAATTCCACTAAAACACTCTGTCATGAACAATAAATAACACGACTAAATCATATTTTCGAACATTTGCTCTATCGTGATTCAAATACTAACATTATTTATCTTTATTGCCAACATTATGCATATATCAGCACTATGATAAAACTTATATTATTATTAAGTTTGAAACCGTTTTTACACGATTTGGCACGTGTATCAAATTATGTGCAACAAGACGAAAGGATATTTTTTTATGAAAACCACGATATGATTTGTTAGTTTAAGTTCAATGGAGTATTCTGCCTGATGTAAACGGCCTGATGATAGTTATGATATTAACATGTTAGCTATGTGACTTGATGTAATGAGTACGTGCCATTTTTATTTGCTAAGCGTTCTATGCACCGTTTGTATGAGTCGCTGCGCCGCGGGCGCCGCGTGACCCACGCTCGGGCTTCGTTCAGTGCTACTCTCTTTGAACGAGCCAACTGATTGTCTTGCGACTCCTTTCAACGTTTTCATACCTGATTATTTGAATGACATGAAACATTGGTATTCGCAACGTTTACTGTTAAAAATTTCGTGAGTAGGTACGGATGATTTATGATTTTTGTTTGCCCTGAAAAAGGTATCATAGTAAGTAAATCATTCGTATCTAATATAACATTTATGCATCTGAAATAGTTGAATACTCTATGAAAGGTTTCTTGTTTTGTTACCTTTCAGTGGTGAAAAAAATAGGGCAGTTTTCAACTACCTAAACTGAATAATGATTTTAGTATTATGTGGATAATGGAGCTTCGCAAATTACAATTTGTTTTTTAAATCATAAATATTCATTATTATTATTATTATTATGCTACCTATTAGAATATTCGAAATTCAAATAATGTAAGTCAACTTATAGAAATAAGTCGTGAAACAAAATACAACGCAAAAATAAACAACTTCGACTTTGCATTCAGCTGAAACACTATTTCATCGTGAACCCACACCGTCTCTTGCTATAAAGTCTTCTCAGCATACCCATTAGATTTTTATCTTCTTGTATCTCGCTTCTTATAGCGTTGAAAGGTGAAACAGTTCGCGAGATGGGGAAAATATATGCGCAATCCCGTGGGTATTAGGATTTATTTATCCCTCCGAGTGAGGGGTGATATGCTGGGTGGGCACAAACAGTACGCTAAATAATTAAATGAAAAATGCGATGTCCAGAAACCAATAAAAGAAGGAATAGATTTATGACGGTGCTCGTTGCCAGTTCATGGATATTTCATGAATATTTGGCGTCTAGCGTCGCGTCGGGGACCAACTCTGTAACGAAACAGCGATTGTTACGTTGGTTTTCCGTAAAAAATGTTTTAGTTAGACTTAAATTATTAAGATTATATCTACCAATACGGAACTTCACGCCTGTAATCCTCGAAGAAGTAAGCAGAGGAATGGAGAATACTCCCATGTTTCACCGGTTACGTTTACATCCTACTATGGAATAGGGAGTGAGCCTATTTTATTAGGATAATAAAAATAATTTTATTAAAAAAAAAAAAGTATTAAATTATTTAAGGGAGAATGAACCTTGTATCTCAAGTTCTGCCGCAAAAACACCGTTGCTGCATCTATTCCCATATGCACAGTTCCCTTCTAAACAATACATACAAAATACTACTGTTGTTACATAAATATATTCAATATTTGATATTGTAACACTTTGTAGCTTAAGCAATATAATTTAAGTGTTTCAGTACGTAATTTTACCGTTACGTGGGTATTATGAAGTGCCTGTTGTCGTACGGATTGTTTAAAAATCATAATCGTGACATTTTAAATATAAGCGGTTTCATAGACAAACTAGTAGTTCAGAGGATACAGTCATTTTATTATTGTATTATTTGGATGTGTAAATAAAACCGGTGAATAGAAAAAAAAAATTAAACATTGTTACAGAGAAAAGTTATTAGTTACGTACAGTTTGGAGCAGTTTCACGGTAAAAAGTTTATATGACATTCTATTTCGAAAAGGTCTTTTTTTCATTATAACGAAGTGGCAAATGAGGGCAGTACATTTTATCTCATGTAGACTGGTTGTAGAGCTTTAAACCACAATACATTCGGAATATTTCCATATTAAGTGAAACACAACAGTGAAATAAAATCGGTAAAAGTTTGCTAGGTTCTATAATAATCAATTGTGAGATACGTCAATAACTTTCTGAAATTTTACCCTAAATAAAATTATGCGATCACTCGATAGCACTTTGAAAAAAAATAAAATTTGCCGCGACTCAAATGGCACATCGCTTAAAAATAAAAATCAACAAAAACTCATATAGCACTTTGTGTATAAATAACAAACATTCTGTAAAAAGTAAAATTAGCGCTTTGTAAAATAATATCAATTACCATTGACTCAAAAACCTCTTCGCGTAAAAATAAAAATTAACGATTACACATTGCGTAAAAATGAAAATTTACAATTACGATAAATCAATATAAATTATTATGTTCATATGCTCTAATATAAAAAATGACTATCTATTAAATAATATTAATATTATAAGTAATATTACGTTTTGTAATTTTCCAGAAATTACCTATCCAGTCGAATAGCGTGTATATAGAATACATAATAGTTGTATTATCCGCGTGCCATAAATTCGTGGCCGGATATAGTTATGCGGCTCCGAATACAGGAGCAGCTATTACGCGCCATAAATAATCGCAGTTGGCGGAGGTGTGTTATTAATAACCCGTATATCACTGTTAAATTTAGGTAAGACTACAACTAAAAACCCCTATAAATTAAAATCCGCGGAGAAACACGAAATGAACGTTGTGCAAATAGTTGTCACGTTTATTCATGCGTATTTTCGAATCACATGTTTTACTTTGTCCCAAAAATAACCAGTTTTAAATAGCATTTTTATCGTGTGCATTTTGTGTCCCATTTAATGGTTTTGATCTGTTTTATCTCTAAACAGATTATGTAATCTCAAAGGTAATGTAACCATATATCTCTTTTATATATTAAAAGGTATACTAAAATCATGTATTTAGATTTTTCAAATAACTAAACTAAATAACTACAATTACCGTCTGAACATATATAAATATTATATGAATTCTACATTGCTTAACTGACATAATCTCTATAAATCAATGTATAGGAACATACATTACATAAAAAGACAAAGCCGAATAAAAGATACGCCCGAACGCGTATACTCGTAAAAAAGGTGTTACACACCGACCGTCTATAGTCTGAGAAACCCAATATCCCTCTCGAACCCGTATATCGACAGCAATCGTTCCACATTAAGAGACACGAACGTAAAGATGTCTCCGAACGTATTCGGTGTAATAAAATTCAGCAATTACAGCTACGGTAGCGACTCCGCAATGCAGGGGCGGGAGTCTCGATACGGGAATCGAAACGGCCATAATGCATCGTACACGCGGATTTAGGTGGTATTACATGTTCTTGTGCTTTTCAGTATAATTACTAATAATTGGACATTGACACGCCGGACCTTTTCGGGTTGATTCTCAATAGTGGAGAGTTGAAGCGAAGCGTCGCGGAACACGCTTTAATAACATTTTTGTTTATGAATTTTTCTCTATGAATTAAATTGCAAAGTATAACAATACACTTCTGAAATATAATAATAAATACATTTAGCTAATCACAGTGATGTAGAGTTTGTAACATGAGGCACTAAATGAATAGGTTGAAACACTTTAAACAGTCGATGCAGTTCAACGAATTTTACAACTAATTGAAAATGTTATTGTTATCGCTTATTCGTGCTCAATAACAAGCATTTAACTTGGTAACGAAATATCAGCTTAAGTAGAGTGCGATGAGTAGTCTCCGAGTATAGGATTACATCGCGGTAAAAGGTAATCATTAAAATTTGCGTAAATATCAAAGTTCATGCAGAGCTCACCTTTCGAAAAGTTCCACGAAAGAAAGTGTCACGGGATAATTTGATGGAAGTATGTGTACTTAGTGCGAGATTCGAGATTGTTATAAACGTATTTATGTGTCACTTGGTTAGAGATATCTTGTGAATTTCTTTTACATAAAAGATTAGATAACAAAATTCCAACTCAATAAATCAATACCTGATGGTGAGTATTTATAATATTATGTGCTAATACTACATAGGTGCAAAAAATACAATAATTTCACAATGAGCCTTACTTCGCGTTCATGATATGAGCGCGAATGGAAGTCATTCTCGTCATCATAATCAACTTGTATACGTTCACTGTTGGACATGGGCGCTATCCCCAGGCAGGGTTTGTAAGTTGGTGATCAAAGATCACGGGTTTTGTACCGCGTACGCTACCACACGTAGAGGGACATTTGTCGTTGATTAGACCGCTCGCGCTATACCTCGATAGCGCCGGGTTTAGTTGCCTCTTGTGACACCGTGTATCCCAGCGCGAGGGTCAAATAATGTATTCTTTCGCCGCCCTCACACTAGTAAATGGAATTTAATTTTAATACATTATTAAGAAAATCTATGTATTTCGGAAGTAAATCAAGCTACCCTTACTATGCTACGTAAAAACTGTTGTTGGCAACATTCTGTTAAAGAAAATGGTGCTGACATCTATGCGACAATGCTGTTTACTGTTCGCGTGTTTAGTGCATCATGATCAAAATATTCACAAAGGCATGACATTTTATATAATCTTTTGAAAGATCACTTGAGCGAAAAAAGTAAATAACAAGTTGATTCATAAATAACATAATAAAATATTTCCCGTTAAATCACGTCGCGAGGTGCGGAAATCCGGAAATTGACGTGACTGGCAGATCCGTGCTTGGGGAATGTCATTTCCGCATTGAAATTACATTTCATATTTACACGGAAGGTGTGAACGCGTCTCGTATTAATCCATCAATCGGTTACAAAATAAAATGTTATTCTATATGAATATAAAGCATATTTTGGCATTATTCGTTTTTTCTCTATCTTTTACGAATTCGCGGTAGCTTACTTGATGTGACATCCACAGGGGCGCATGAAAATGTGATTAAATTGCTTATGAAGGTGAACGGGCAAGCGAGCGGTCTAGCGAGAGCTATTTACATGCATCTTAGTTATGACATTAAGGAAACAGCGCTGAATTATGTAGCTTCTTACTTATTGTATAAGTCGTTATTATCTGACCTCATGAGTTATGTTAGAAACTCATTAAATAACTAAGAGTTACAAAATAGCCATGAAGTGTTAATGGTAAAATTTACTATCGGATTTTTCTAACTTAGGTTTTGTAATGTTTGGGTGTCTGTCTGGATATATGCTCCACGTATGATAATAGATTTTTATTGTTCTACTATCAACCCTTTCATTGTTCCCGTGCTGAACATGGTTCTCCTCTCAGAATAAGATGGTTAAGGCCATAGTCTGCCACGCTGGCCATTACGAATTTGGCAGACTTCACACGCCTTACAAAATTTTTTTTATGAACTTGAAGGCGTGCAAATTTCCTCTCCATGCCGTAATAGCAAATTAACAATAAATAGCACATATTGAAAAAAATGCGCCTACCCGGATTTGAACGTACGCTCTCGGAATAAAAGGCTGAATTTTAAACCAGTAGGCTGTGGCTGCGTACATATATTATTTTGCTTTGTGATTTACATATGAATTGTACATGCTTGTTTATGTAACTACGATATGTCCATCAGTGCGTTGTGTTGACTTTTTCATTTAACTCAGTCGACCGCATACAGACGGTAAAGTAGATCAAGCGAGGTGGCAGCTGTTCATTTATACGAAGCAATCAATTGACTATTCATGTTTTGTACGTCCATGGGGCGTTTATTGAATTGACTTTCAGTCACCCGTAGGCTTAGTATTTAACGAAAATTGGAGAAACCTATCATTAGTACACTTTCACGGTTCACCAGTTACGTTTACATTTCATTTTGGAATAGGTGGTGAACTTATGTCACACACCGGGTACAAATTTAGACTATGAGCCACTAACGAGAAAAGTTCAATAGTTCTCGACCACGGATATGAACCCAGGACTTCTCGATCGGCAGTCGAGATTGCAACCACCAACGAGGTAGTTAATGATTGAAATACTAACTTATTTAAAAGGGTATTAACAAAGTTATGGAAAATACTACTGATTGCTTATTAAATTATTTTCTCATATTAGTTGCTACTAACCCTCAAAAGCTTAGTGTATGGCGTAAGAAAGGAAGTTCGGATAGATTTCAAAGTAAGGAATAGTACGAGCGACGTCAAATTATGGGAAGAAAATTGATCTCGAGTGGGAACAGTTTGAAGGCTTTCTCTGTCCCAAAAATTGGATGGTGGATTTTGTGACTCGCCTAGTTGTAATATATTTTCTTAGGCTCTGATCAATGTTTCACTAGAAATGGGTGGGTTTTTAGTTAGCGGTATGGAGAATAGGGCCACAAGTGAAAAATACCAGCGGTGATCAGTGAAACTCATGCGTAGCAGCACAGCTGAATTAAATAACTATAACAATAAACGCATTACAGTAATACTTATGTGGTTTTTATTCCTCGTATTTCCGTTCAGAGTATCATCTTTTCCACGGGGTGTAATGGCTTTTTCTAATAACAACGAACCATAAATTCGCCGAGGCTGTAATTCTTTCCGCTCCCCTAAAGCAATGAAGAGTAATCTCGTGAAACGTTTGTCTTTGTTACTCATTGTACATTTCGGCTTGGCTCTTGGTAACTATGTATTGCCTGTCTCTTGTTATTTACGAAGAGTTAGGCAGAGGATTGTAGTACTCAACCACGTGACATGTCACGTTTATGTCCCAATATGGATCAGATGCTCATCTTCTATTGCCTATTGTCTATATATACCTAAATATATAGGCAATAGGCTCTCTGACCCTTTAATTTAATAATGACACAATTACATTTCCTCTACGTCTATGAACATGCTTTTACGGAGTTAGAAGCTCATAATAGATCATATACATTACTACTTGTATGATTGCTTAAAGCACCGATTCGATAACATTATAACCTAGGCTTTACGTCTTTTTTACGAGCACCGACGCCAACCGACGCTTTACCCGTGCACATACATAAATATTACGCAGTTGACAAAATAACTTTCCTTAAATTGTTGGCGTATCCCAAGTGTCGCGTACTGGTATTATTTATTGTTGGCACGTTTTTGGAATAATTGTAATCGCTGAAAACGTACTGAAATACTAAAACACTGAAACTAATCGTTTTGTGACTTTGGAATAATTTAAAGTTCAAGACATTAGTTGTTCTGGGAAATGAGACTGCGGAAGAAGTTCATTGTCGTTACTGTTTATACGGATAGTTTATACGGAAGTCTCTTCGCATAGAGATGGTTAGCGGTAGTTGGTCAATTGCACATTTAAATATAAATACCGCTAAAGAACTAAATGAATATAGGTCATTTACGCCAACATACTGATCTCGAACTTTAAATATTGAAATGATAAATTGAGTAACACTTCTGTTATGGACTGAAATATTTGCAAACTTATTTTACATGTACCTCGTACCTCTTTGGGACTTAAAAAGATACTTAATAGACCTACATACAATACATGACCTGGGTATGACCAATAATTGGATATACAGTGGTACTATTACCATATACCGGGCACAATTCCATACCGCGTGCTACATCCAAAAATATCATGTGATATAAACTCAATAATTTAAATGTATAAAATATTTAATTCCCTTATGCGTGGTTAAAAGACATGTTGTTTATATGTCCATTTTATAGGATATCAGCTCGAGTGAACTCGACTGTAAAGCGGTCACGTTGCGGTGGGTGTCGGGGCAGTCCTCCTAGGCAAGTTTAAATGCGGGTTCGATTTAAATCCACTGGAAATTCACTGCATTTGAACATGGATAGTTTAGTACCGTTCGCTAAAAATCTCTTAAAGATTATCTCTATTATGTAGAGCACCGTATACCGATAGATGTAAATCTTTAAATACACATCGTATTTAAAGATTTACAACTATCGACCCTATGGTACGTTGATAATCTTGCTGTTCTCTTGGAGACGAATTGTTGTTTCGTTGTCATCAAGGTGACGTGTTCAAGTCTTAGCGCTTCCAAACTGTTATATGACTGAATTTATTCATTGTAAGCCACCGGCAATAATCAGAAATTGTTAGGTCATCTCACATATCAACACATGGAAAATAATCTAACAAGAGTTTCTTTAAATCACGAAGTACTATCCAACAAGTTCCGACAGTGTGTATTCATATCACTGTAATCTAAATATCTCGTACTTAATAAACAAGAGACTATATTCTTGTTTCCTTGTTTCCAGATATTCGACGACCACTATCACTTCTACCACAACTCGGTAGCGCGACGCTCGGCGACGCCGGCGCACGAGCACCACGGTCGTCTAGAAAACGATTCGCGCGTGCGCTGGGCGTCCCAGCAGAAGCTACTCTCGCGGAAGAAGAGAGACTTTCAGTACTTGAATGTCTTATCCACAACAGGTAGTAATAATAAGCTTGTATTCGCACATGTAATTAAAATTTTACATATAATTTAAAATAAGCTATAGTAATGTCCAATCGGTTTTTGCTTGCTCATCAGCAGCCAGTTTGTTGGTCAGGTTGTCTTTTAACATAAGCCTACAACAGATAGTACAGAGTAATTTAATGTGAGATTTTGTAGCGGAGTGGGTTATTAGTGGTTTTTTTAGATAAAATATTATAAGTGATCCAGATTTTGAATGTTGAAGTATCGGGTTTGTATCTATTTCTGTCTATATAAAATAGAACTTGCATCGTTGTAGGTGTTCTCAGGCGCTATTTTAGTGCTCTCTGAGATAAGATGTAGGTGGTTAAGAGCTGTATTTACAAGTTAACATTGGGTGACGTACATAATAATTTGGCGCATGGCAATAATTTCGGGACATAAAATTATCATCTAGGTACTTTTCGTTTCGCTTTACAAAGTACAAAAAGTATGAAAACATTTTTCAACGATATAATTATGATATATTTTTATTAATTGAAAATGTATGTTTTTTTATAAAAAAAGCATTACTTTAGTGCGATGAGTGCTCAGTAGAAATAAAATTGCGTGGTCCCATGAGTTGATAATCTTTTATATTTATTTATAGGTAGATACTTTCTTGTTACAAGGTTTCAGTAAATTCCGACACTAAATATTTACATTCATACCTGACTGCTATGCTTCAGTAGTGGAAATAACGTGGAAGAGAAATTCGCTTTGCTACATTTCAGGTTTGCTACATTCTATTCTAGTAATACTGGTGTATTACTAGAATATAATACCCATACTAGTCTCGAAAGTTAAGATGTATGGATTTGTGGCCAGCGAACTGAAAGTGCTTAAACCATATTATATATCGGAAATTTATCAGCTAACCCAGAATGTTTCGTACGAATCGTTTACGTTAGAGTACATTTCTGTTTAAGATTTTAGCTTAAGTAAAACCGATTAGATTTCCAATTTTTTGTTACACTATCAGAGGATGACTATTCAAAAAGTAATCGTAACATCACACTTGTAATCCCCAATGAGCTTGGCAGAAGAATGTAATACATTCCCACGTTTAATTTGTTGTGTTTACGTCCCACTGCAGAAAATTAAACTTTAATTCAATAACAATAAATACATAATATTACACAGAACTATAAATTTATTTTCGTACAGCTGAGACGAGGTCATCGGAGGTGCCCTCGCCATCATCAGCGACGAGACGGGATACAGGGTCCAAGATGTACAACACAAGAGTCAAGGGCAGGCCGCGTTCTGCTGACACCAAGTTTTATTTAAATGACCCCAAATGGCCTCATATGTGGTATCTGGTAAGTCAATTCGATAATCTGTCACACGCGCAATTGCAACCTACTTTTTTCTGTAATAATCATAATCCACATGACATTTTTTTGGATATTAATATAGAAATTGTCAAAAAAATTAAGATCTTAATAAGACTTGAAGGAAACAGTTAAAAAATTAAAAAAAATCCAAGTTTTATGAAGTTTGTTGTATTTATAAGATTATTATATAATTCTATAGGTTGATTGAAATGCTATTAAAATTAACTATCATATATAAATATATTATTTATTTCAAGTATTCTCGATATTCAAACCTTATTTAATTTTTATACGTACAATGAAATAAACTAATAAATGTATATTTTGCTTCGGTTTTTAATAACGTTCGTCATAGTGAAACATCTTATCTGGAACACAACTAATTTTCCACCTTTTCCCAAACTTATTACCTTAATGAGGTCTACCGTCGCTGGACACCCAACTAACTAATGTTCACAGACACATACAAAGTTGTTCGAGGATGTTAAAACAACTCTATTTATCTGTTTAAGTACGTACTTATATTGATACTTATGCTAATTATATGATGATTTAGACTTCTGATTCTTGTACATCAAGTTGGGCTTGTATTATACGAGTTTAGAACCAATATCCCCAGTAAGGAGGTTGTTTGTATGTTACTATATCACCTAATATTACATTTGTATTATATTTATTTATTAGTGTTGAAATACTTGATCGATTATACTCTTATATGATTGTATACAAATGAAATTATTGTGTTTAGTACACAGCATCCTTAAAGACCTAAATATTTTACACTGTTTTAATTATTTGACTTACAACGATGGAATGATATTAATAGTTATTT
>DWEJ01002355.1:0-11595 GCA_018245835.1 Mysoria sejanus stolli | reverse complement strand
TTCGACCCGGGAATCGAACCCAGGACCTCCCGATCCGCAGTCGCACTTGCAACCACACGACCAACGAGGCAGGCTAACAGTTGAATGTCAATAAGACCAAAGTGTTGGTATTTGAAAGAGTTGAGTCGGAAACTATTGCAAGGACAGTGGTACATGATATAACACTGGAAAAAGTGGATGAGATTGTCCCTTACAACACAATACGAACGTTAACAAGTGCAAATATGGAGAGAGACCGAAACTAACCTCACTTGACCAAAAAGATACTGATTGGTGTAGACTGATTGGTGTAGCCCGACAGGCAGAAACCGGCGTGCATGTATGAAAAGAGTATTTATTGTAGAATAAACAATGCAGGTCTTTAAACATATAGATATTTATAATTATATTATTTAGAAGCATTTGGGCACACCTATTCCCCACGGGGATATTAGATATTAGATTATATATCACTTGCTATAAAGGTGAAGGAAAACATCGCCGATAAACTTGCACAGCTTATAAGCTATAGTTCAAAAATACTATAGTAGAACTATAGTTCAAAAATACCTATTCTCTGGGGCGTGTGAAGTCTGTCAATACGCACTTTGCTATTGTGGCAGAGTTAGTCGTAACTCTTTTGATTCTGAGACGAGACTCACGCCCAACCGTGAAACGATACAAGGCTTTAACATGGAAACCAAATACTTGCATTTTAAATGAACACAGCCTCTCATATGCCATATTGTAGGATAGGTATACTACATAATGTAGCAGTTCGATAACGGCTTAAGATTAAGTTTGTAACTTTAGGCGCGTTGAAACTGGAGCGCGGCACTCGGTGGTGCAAATCGCTCACACCTAAGGGTACAATTACAAAGCAAGCCGCCCATGCTGACCGTACGTATCTGTCACGCTAGTGATGACGCGAATAACGATTGTGTTATCTACAACACAATATGATGACGGCTTAACGATATTATGCGGCCAACTCGATCCCTCTTTTCATAATAGTTTAGTAAGAAATTTTAATTTAATTTAATTTAACCTAACAATTTTGTGGAACAAAGAAATATATCTTTCAAACAAATATGTATGGATACAATAATAATACAGTTATGTGCATGACGTATCCTTTTTAAAATTACAGCATTAGAGACATGATACGAACTATTAAAAATGCAGTAAGTATTCACTACATCACCAATACACACCGCCAACCGCAATCTGTTGCGTGCATATACGCAATTAGTAATATTCAACGATAGTTGATACATCGTTGTTATGGCACGTAACAGCGATATTTAGGTATCTCTGATTCTGTTGTCAATCGCCGTGATAACACGCCCCGCGACATTAAAACGTATGAAAACATAATGCCCGCAGCGTAATAAGCACCTTAATGTTATCGCCCGAACGTTCACAATGGTATTCACACGGAACCTCTGTAGGATAAAAATACACCTTTAATACGGATACGCGCTCGCTTGTTATTATAATAGTGCTTATCTAAGTGTTTGATGCAACTATGGCCTTAATACGTACTGTGTTTAAGTACACAGTTCTATCCCTGATGTGAGTATTCACAATATTTGAATAATGATATACAATTGTCTGATAGGGATAGGTAAATGCATATACACATAACAGAAAATTTAATAGAAGTACATATCACTATGTTTATAAGACTGTTGCTAACATTGTGTTACAGATTACGTTTTATATTTTAAGAACGTTGTTAGTTTTATAGAAAATAATTTAAAAACAATATTACGATTAGCGGCGTTGTCAATGTTAAACTAAAAATTATTTAAATAAGTGTAAATGATATAATGTATGAAATTACCATAATGTTAATTTTAAACTGGAACATTGATGTAAAGAATGCTAATGTACTTGCCCGTTCGTTCAATTTAAGTGTTGATTGACAGTAGTTTAGCAGGTTGCCAGCTGAATTAATATAATTAATCTAGTTACGTTATTCCTTAAACAAGTTTCGGGTAACTTGTATCTATGTATATTACATAAAATTGTACATTGCTAATGACTACCGCATATTAGTAAAACGAAGCTTGAATAGAAGACAGCTTGGCAACTTTGAAATGAATAACTAATTGTAAATGAAATGAATAACTAATTTGAAAAAAAAATGAAATAAATAACTAATTTTTAAATGTAAAAAATACTTGCGCTTATTATTATAATGTTAAATAGTAAAATGCATTTGTAAACAGAAATATTATAATAGAGTTTTGCCGATGCAATGGTAGACAAACTAAATGTCCAAACAAAGGACGCTCCACGTCTGGAAACTACAACTCAATCGAGACAATGATTTGTATCTGATATTTCAACAAACAAGCGGGGAGAAAGGCCTCAGTACCAGTCGCATTATATTCCAAAACAATTAATCTCTCAAATGTATTTATAGACTAATATTGAATATTCTGTCGAATTAACTGCAATAAAATTATTTTCAATTGAACACTAATTTTATTTAATGAATATAGAGATAATTAAGATATGTAGTTTAATATCTTACGTTATATGTATATAACAGGTTTATGATCGTGTTTGAAACCTCAAACCCAAGTATTATCTTGTGTTTTATATAAAAAATAAAAATGCAATAGAACGTAAACTGACATCAATGCTAATATTGACATGGGAAAATTAAAATCTTGATATTTGCATAAATAAATTTGTAAAAAAAGGTAAATTCGGTATGTGTGGATATTGGAACCTCATTAAACTGATAATGTAATAAATATTTCAGCGTCAAAATTCAAAAAACAATGTAAAGACGAAATGAATTAACGCGTGCTTACCTCATAGAGTAGAAACGGGCGACGTAAACGTAATAGAAAACTTTAGACGAAAGGGTTACCCCTTAATATTGGCGAAAAGAAAATTTATACAATAACAACGCAAAGAAAAGATACATTTGGAGGGGGTGAATCAACTCAAATATAAACGATATTATGTCGTTGTGTACAGAGAGGGCGAAGCGGCGGAGTGCGCTCCACTGCTTGAGTCAACAGAAGTTCCAATAAAAACTACTCAGAACGAGCCCGTACTAGGACGACAGTGCAAACACTCCTTAACGTCACTCCTGCAATCTCTATTACCCTTAAATTAAATAAAAAAGCTCCTTGTAATTTAGACCAATCTGTCAAATGAAAAGTGTTCAGCAAAGAGAGGGGTACACATCCGTGATCAATATGGCTTAGATTGCGGGTGTGATAATTGTTGATTGCTTACCGAGTGCACTTAAAATGAAATATGACAATTATATCATGGTTCAGTCACTGGCGATAACAATAATGAATCTAATTAGATTACACTGAAAAACATTGCAGATATTACATTTCATATTCATACCATTCTCACAATTTTATTATACCTAGCAAACTGCTTACTTCATAAGTTTAATTATATCGCACGACGATTTTTTTCGACAAATTTGAATAATTAAGAAAATCCTAAGTAATGTTACATAGTGAATTGAATTAAGTAAAACATATTACATAACACAATATGAACTCTGCCTAATGTAATCGTTTGCGTAACATTAAAAAAAACTATCTTTATAGAATTCATTTTAAAAACAGTTATTAAAATTAAATTTTATAATGAATTTACATGTTGAAACTTTTATTACGTAAATATATAGTATAGGCAACACAGTGTATGATATGAAAATTTGTATGGATAATTGTTTTTTGTTTTAAAAATTATAAAGTCCCGTTTTGTTTTTAGCGAGTATTAGGCCACGGTTCCGACTGATGAGAAACGCAGTAACATCTTAAGATGGATCAATCTTTATCAATGCGGTACTCACTCAGCCACCAGACATAGATATGTATTTTGTTTTGATAAAATTGATAGGTTTAAACGAGTCTATAAGATCTTCTTGTCTCAAATAATGATTAAGGTCCAACCTGTTATATTACGTGTGAATTGTAAATAAATAAATTTAACGCGCATGCGTAGGAAGACCCTATTCACCCTTGCTTTGAAGAGTCCCAGGTTATATTCATATATAACCTTCATATATTACGACCGTATTAATATCTTATTATTAGGTTAAAGGTAAGAGAAGTTAATTTACAAATCACGTTGTACTAATACCTATTTACAGATATATTGAATATTTACCTCTAATGTCAGGTGCCACATAACATACGAGTGGTTATGTTGTCTCTATTATTTATGTAAAGAACATATATAAATGCAATTCGATGATTGCCGTGACATATTTGTCTGCAGCAAACTGCTAATTTTTATGTCAATTTACATACATCATTTTAACATACATATTTTGTTCGCTTTTATTAGGCTAACAATAGTCAGTTGTTTGAAGGGTCGAAGTTTATCGGTTTTTTAAACGGTACAAGAAGGTAGCGTTAGTCAGAATCACATCGAATTAAAGACTAGAAAACAAAAACGTGTTTTTCACTTTTTTATGCTTCAAGTTGCTAATTTGAAACTCGGGAATAGAGCAGTTTAAAAGTTCTATGGCGACTTGAAAATATTCTTAAATTTTAACTTATCTCAAAACCTTTTAATGCCGTACCACACTTTTTTTTTCTCTCGTTGGGCATGCGAGACAAAGACAAAGCTCTCAACGTGGAAGTTTAGCGCTAATCTGGCATAATTGAAACGGGGCGTACTTCATTTATTATTCGTCCAGTAAATTCGTTCGCCAATGATCCACTAGACAGGAGGAAGCAAATTTAAGTCCATCTGTGGAGGTTACCCATCAATATTTGATGAGGTTCGGACAGCGTGGTCAGTCTGGCGCTCTCGCCCTGATCGAACCCTCCGTTCGATATCGTTGTTTTCATCAATGTCATATAAATACATAAGTTTACTTTTTGTTATCGTTATGGATATACAATGTTTATACATTCTTATTAAATTCTATAATTATGAGAGACTTATTATTAACGCTATTCTTGTATACGTCGGCTTGTAAAAACAAGAATGACCACACTTACAGGCTTCCATACAATATCGAAGCTCCATGTGTTATTAATCGGATGAATTATTATATTATTTTAATGTAACTTTATTTTACATACAACTTATACATGAGCGTGTCAGTAAAATTTATTATTTCAAGTTAAACAGGGAAACATTAACCGGGAGAAAATGATTCGCTTGATGAGAATTTTCGAAGTTTATAGCGAGCATGCGGCATCATTTCAACGTATAAATTTAGTACGAACATCTTAGATCTACGCAAGAATTCAATTACATGGGATTGATTGAGAATTTTAAGAGCGCAATACAGAACGTTTCTGATTAACTTAATTCAAGAACATTGGCTACTTAACTACGCGTTGGAATATGGTGCCTTTCCAAGCGGTACGTGCCTCATAAACCGCACATCGAGATGAAGTAATATGTTTATTTTAAAAACATAGTTAAATGGAATAAAGGTGATCTCATAATTTCCATTATATTAGAGGAGGCATTATCCCATCTCGGTTCCGCCGTTCCAATTTCGCCCCGGTCAACGGGATATGTTAAAGAGGACATTATAATAATTAGATTGTTATCAGATGTTATTATATGAATTTTACAAAATTATAAGAGTGAGCGACGGAGATAAGTCGGCGATATCGTGACGGTAGGCCCCGACATAGATTAGGTACGGAATAGCCGGCGGCTGGACGCGCAATCAGACGCTCTAAATTCCGGTCCTTTAGAGGCACGCCACAACAAATCGATAACCACTCATTATAATGATTGGTCTGTAAACGCCACTCTTGTTCCTTTTTTAAAGCTTGACGTACAGGAGTCGTATTTTAATTTGAACGGGTAGGTACATGCGTGCTCAATTGAGTGAACCACCGCCCATAAAACAACACATTTTTAACAATCACTATTCGCCAGAAAATTACACGGCTCTAGAGGATCGTAATGGAAACCTTTTAAGCGAAGTTATGGGAAATCAATGTAATGAATATCGCGATAGAGCCTAACTGTTAATTCAGACCGAGCTTCGGTAAATTATATATTGTACCAGCCATTGTGGCGAGCAAGACGGTAGCTCAGTTCCGTGATCCGGTTGAGTTTATTTCTTGGCTAATATGCGTTCAGATTAAGACTTTTGTACTACGTCTCGTTAGCGGATGACAGCTGAAGTTCGATAACAAGAATTGAATTTATCTATCTGATAATATAGTTCTTTTTATCCAAGATTTCATTTCGTTTCATAATCAATATTTTAGACAGTTCACTAAGTAATGTTGAAATATTTGAAATCAAAGTAGCCATAGGAGATTAAAGATTTAATAGACGTATTAAACGTTATTATTATTAGATTTCTGGGGAAAATGTATGGCGACAGTTATAGCAAACAATTGAAATATCGTTATGCTAAGAGACAAACATATCTGGCATCTGGCCACACAAAAGAGTCATCGCAAGCACTCAATTGACGCCGATGTACTACTGACAATGTATCAGACATAAATCTTCCGCTAAAAAAATAGT
Organism: Mysoria sejanus stolli; assembly: GCA_018245835.1. Lineage (NCBI taxonomy): Eukaryota > Metazoa > Arthropoda > Insecta > Lepidoptera > Hesperiidae > Mysarbia > Mysarbia sejanus. The sequence goes on along the minus strand of DWEJ01002355.1, from coordinate 5,112 downwards.
GCTGTGTACCAATGGAAACATTCCTCTCGTAGTTCTCTTCCATGTGAGTTTTTGTTATTCCAATAAATATGTCGTTTTTATATTTTATGAGATCATTCTGTACAGCACCTAATGTAAACATGCCTGGGCTTGAGAACAATACAATATGCTCAGTACCTTTCTCTTGCAAGCTTTGTATTAAATGAGACAAATTACTGGCGTAAATAAATTATGCCAACAATTTACCATTGGCAAAGTAAACTGTTCAACCACAAGCATTGTTAGTATAAGTATCTACTCCTTGTATCAACAGCCTAATGATGTGTTAAGAGTATTTAAACTTGAGGCTGTTTGCTCTGTAATGTACGCCGATATTGACAGTTGAGGATTTTACGTGTGTTCGTTATAACTATATACATATAAATGATTTGGTGAGGAAATTAGTGTAAAGTTCTATCATTTTTATTATACAATTTATATTAAATTTAATACTTTAGATGACTAACACTTAGCGATATAACAATATAAGCTATAAGTATCATTAGAGGCGGAATCTTCAAAAGTGTTTATAAATTATCATAAATATGCCATCGTGTCCATAAGTGTCTTCCGTAAAGTTTTGGACTGAAATTCGTGTTTGAAATATGATAACGCGAACAGCTGAAACGTAATATTCACTTAAGAACGCGGTTCAAAGGTAAACACATTTTCACATAGTGTCGTTGAATGTACTTTACGCTGGACTGAATGTGATTATTTACTCTTGTGCTGGCTCGGCGTCGTATAAGTAATATTTCTACATTGTACTTGTAATGCGCCTTTTAAAATATAAGCACGTTCAGACAGCTTACGAGTATTCTTGTTTATTATTTACTCGCTTTATGGGTACGCAGCTTTTTGTTTTTAGTTTTGGTAAAATAATTAAATTCATTTATGCTCTCACTGGCATTACAAAATATGCTATCATAATAAGAAAAATTACAACTCTAAAAGTGTACAAGAGAACATTTGACTTTTTTATCTTAAAAATTTAAAATTAGACACGATAATATGCAGCCGCTGCAAATATGCATAACGTAGGAATAATACAAGAAATATCTTTCTTTAAGTATATTTTTTTTAATTTTTATAGTTACTCATATAATATTGGAAAATAATACATAGCTTGTGGTAGACACTCGATATTCGAAATTTGTTAAATAGCACTAGGTCTTTTGCATACAACATTTTGAATTTGAACACGTTAATAGCAACGATTGTCGGAAAACGGTTACACTTATATAAAGGTCATAGCCAACATAGCCATAGAAAGGCTTTGTAGTCACACAAGTAACAAAGTGCGTGACGGGCCCTTGTCACGACACCGATAGCACTGGCCGATGCGCCACGACATTTGAATATTCCACTTCATACCAGTAGATGTCGCTGTTCGATTGTGTAAATATTAATTCAATGAATAATTTAATTATTATCTAGAAAATTATAATAGGCATAAAATATGATTAACATTTTCAATGTCGTTACAAAAATAAGTCACTCTGCTCACTCTTGGCATCGAATGATTAACTGTGCCCCAAAAAGTAATATAAAAAGCGCGTGATACGACGTCATGGTGTAAAAACTCATGAGACGCCTGCTTTAATATATTTACGCCCTTCAATTGTAGATGACGTTTTTGGATAGCGTAAATATGATTATGTGAATGATAAAAATATGACATACGCATATATTATAGTGTATATTTGTTTCTGACACATAATTGTATTTGTATTTTATTTTTAAATCGAAAGTATTGTTAAAAATACAAAATGAAATTTTTACGTAGGTATCATTATTTGCCGTCAAATAGATAAATTTAATAAATCGTATTAGAGTGTGTGTGTGTGTGTATGAAGTGTAACTGCGTACGTTTGTTATCCAACGACAATAAATTGAGCCAGTTGTCGAACTTTTAATTGCGTGCCTGAAATGTCTGCATGTGTAACGTTGCGCCATTAGAGTTGCATGGACAGCGAAGCCCCGAGTGCGGCCTTTGATAAATAACAATCCTGCCCAAACAACAATTAATGGTTATTTAACGCAATGATCAATTCAATGATCGTCGGGCGGATTGCGTCGATAATACCGATGGCCGAATTTCCAGTTGTTAATGCCGGTACGAGTACTTCGTTTACGGCACTTGCAATTCCGACGATCGGGTCGCCACATGCTCGATAGCCACTCAACATTAATTCAGCAACGTTCACATTCAGCCGACCGTGAAAGTATGTTAATGTACTCTAGCTATACCCGTCCCATAAAATAACGGATGAAAAAGTGTCACTCGCTGTTTCGTTTAATTGCTCACCTGATCAACCTGAGTACATCGCCCGATCGAACGCTGGCCTCGGGAGGAGTGCGCTCTGTGATTATTTACGTTTACCCGATGGACCGCGTGCGTCTAACTGTGTTATTATACTTGGTATATAAAAAAGCAACTCACGCGAATATATAATCGCGACTGTTCCTCATGCATTCCATATATCGCTTTGTAATTAAATGAACGCGTTAAGTAATCAATCACGACGAACACAATTTAAGCGTGCGCGAAAACGCAATCGGCCGCAACGCCTCAATTTGAGATCCATGTTCCATCTAAAATAATCGACAAGTTTCATAACAAGCGTAAAGCAATAGCCATAATTGCTGTAAATTAATTACAGTACTAGCTCCGTATTGCCGGGTAAAAAACAATGAAGGAACGGTCGCTGGCGTTTAGCTACCGGTGGAGCGAGGTCGATTGGAATATTTATAATTCATTTCTCATTTTCTCAATATTATTACCACTAAAACTTCTAAACGTTATATTTGGACAAACGGATAAGAAATAAATGCACATCGAAATGTATATATACACGATTAACTGTTATTAAATGTTAATAAAAAGCATAACCATATTACCAAGTCAATTCTTACCTAAGTAAAAATACTACGCATTTAAAAGCACCTGGTAACATGGACGTCATCCTTGCGAAATATGTTAAAATGTACACGCAGCGGAGGTGCGGAGTTTGGCTTATAAATAACATTTAGCGGGTAGGTCCAGCCTGGGATTATGAGGTCGGAGGACTCAATTAAACTGTGTTACCGGACCCGGCTTTTATTGTGGACTCGCTGTGACCTCCCACCGGATTTCCAGATAAATGGAGCCACTTTACGTTCGCGCAATATTCCGCCGAATAATGGTAATGATTCGACCGCAGTGGGGCGTGACTTCGCGATATGTAAAATGATCATTGTCGTGCCATACGTTTGTTCGTTGCACTTGTTTATAAAAATATTGACGATTTAAATCAACTGTAACTTCCATCTAGCTGATCATTTATACTATAAGAGGTTAACTTCATCAAGATATTGATATTTTCCTACGTATGTTATAATTGTTTCATATACAAAAAGTGTTGAGTTTACATTCAGTATGTGCAGTTGAAATCCTATGACAGATCCTGTAATATTGTATAAAATATACAAATTTAAAATTGTAATAATAGAGATTTTTATCAAGATTTATATCTCGTAACCAGACTATCGATCACCTCAATAAATACGTTTTTCAAGGGTAATGACCGCGTCCACTTCTTATTCAGAAATTTGAATAAATCTTATAGTGCAGATTTGTCAAACTCTATTATCGATGTTGTGATTTTTCAAAACAAATTTTTATATTCCTAATAGTCCGAAACCAGTCTCGATGGCTTATCTAAGATATATATCTACCGAGTGTTTTGTTACATAAATATTGATATCAATCTATATTTATAGAATATAATATTGAAATATTATAAAAATAGCAAACGGCAATGTAAGTTTAGACGATAAGCGTCTTATGCGAAACGTCTGCGTCTGCCGTTCGCTAGTGGCGCGACGATCGATTCAATATGTTATGGTGGGTGGTTGAACCCTTTGTCTAGAGTTCCCCTGCGGTAACACCACATATGCACCTATTACTGTGTGTTAACAGCGATACCAGCGTTGTTGTGTTACGGAGGCACTGTAACACAAGGGAAGATGTATCTTCTATCATATAATATACAAATATCTATCTATCTACAGCTTCAGACTACTTATAATTGTTTACGTGTGAAATATTTACCGAAACGTTGCATTTAATGTGCATGTACACTGAATATACTACGTTTTCGGTTCATTTCTGGATTAATTGAATTTGGTTGCAACGAGCGACACAACACATGCACCGTTCGCATTTGCGTCGCAAGCAAAACAATACACGAACATTTACAAAGCCACAGGTTATCGGATATAAGTAATTGATTAAATTGATTTACGCTTCTGTTTTGTAGCTAGCTGTTGCGCGTGCCTTCGTCCGCGTTGGTTTCCGCTACTTAAAAACATTAGAGTCCCGTCGCACTCGTATAGGAAGTAATATATTATAATGTAAAACGGGTTTCCAGTTATTTGTTTTAGGAGTATTTTCAGCAAGTTTCACTTTGCTCCGTCTAAGGAATACGGTTTCTTCGTACGAAAACCACCATGCACTCTCACGCAGGATATGGTATCGGAATTTGTGCTTTTTGCTTTTCAATATTTGCATCAAGAAGTATGTGCAGCAAGTTGTAGGTAACTAAATATAAACTTAAAATCCAATTTTTAAAACAAATATAATACCTCTTTCTAAACCCTACGAATATGAACCCTACGAATGAATGAACGCTTTCTCACCTCTCAATGTTGTTATCAGAACTTGCTGTCTACATTTCAACTTTTAAGGTCCGTTGGGTTGGTTGACTTTGATGAATCAGCCACATCAAGTTACTTTATAACACACAAATGTATTGAAACTATAAGGGATATTTGATACATCGTCATTTGCCACACTAAATGCTACCATATTTACTCGCTTCAGAAATAAAAAAATATTACTTAATAATTATTATTAATTTTAATGAAATTGATGTTTACTTAATTATTATTAATATTAATGAAATTGATTCAAAATTCAAAAATAAAATTCAAAAATTTTTATTACAGAAACATGTAGTTATACATAAAACTAAGGACATTTATATGCTTCCGTCAAGTAACAATATTACATAACTATCGTCTGTGTCTGGGGCCATCCTAGTAGGCATTTTT
>DWEJ01002354.1:0-11597 GCA_018245835.1 Mysoria sejanus stolli | reverse complement strand
ATCGGGCACATATCCAGACTCCGAACCACTACTAGAAAATCTAAATTAGAAATTTTTTGTAATATTCGACCCGCGAATCGAACCCGGGACCTCCCGATCGGCAGTCGCACTTGCAACCAACACGAACAACGAGGCAGTCAATTTCTTTTGTTAAACTATATGAGACTTTTACTATAAGTTTCAAAATTCATGTCTTTTTTTCAGTGATGGTGTATGCTTATTTAATGAAAAGTGTATTCGTGGGATATGCAGAGTCGTATGTAACAGCGATGACTCGTGTAACGAAGGGCACATATGCGAAAACAGAATATGCAAACAAGGCTGCCGCGACGACAATGTATGTGACAGTAATCAGGCCTGTTTAAATGGACAGTGTAAAGGTAAAAATTATTTCAACGTTCGTATGTAAAATGGAGTTACAGTCAAAGTAAGCTACGTACTTTATTTACTTATATTTGTACAGATCCCTGCAAAGATGGCTCGAGTTGCGGTATCTGCTCAGAATGCACTGTACTCAATCACCGCGCCCAGTGCAGATGTTCTAGTAATTTTACTGGAAACCCGCTTGTGGAATGTAAGAAAAAGCACATGCAGTGCGATGGATTCTGCCCGTGTGATGAGAGCGGATACTGTATTTCACTCTGCGAGAATAACAGTGATTGTGACTGCGGCGAGAAATGTTTTAATGGGGGTTGTAGAACACTGTGTTCCTCACGTAATAAATGTCCCGAACGGCAAATATGTACGCAGGGGAAATGTGTCCCTGGTTGTAATAATAACAGAGATTGCGGCGACGACATGCTTTGCTCTTCGAAAATGTGCATACCAGCGTGCCGAGACAATACCTGTGGAAAGAATGCTCTCTGCTTGCCAACGCGACATAGGGGACTTTGCAGTTGTCCTAGCGGTTTCTCTGGAGACGCCACTAAAGAATGCAAGCCTTACGAATGTTTAAAAGATGAAGACTGTACGCCTGATGAGAAATGCAGTTCAGAGGGCAAGTGTAAAAACGTTTGTCTCGGTGCATGCGGTATTAACGCAATATGTCGGTCTATTGACAGGACCCCACAATGTTCATGCCCTCCTAATTACGTTGGAAAGCCAATGATCGAATGTTCTAAGCCTGTCGCCGGTAGCTGCTTACGTAATCCTTGCGGAATCAACGCTCGATGTAGAGATTTGGATGATGGAAGCTACGAGTGCACTTGTCCACCAGGATGTGCCGGCAATCCACAACGTCAATGTTTCTGCGGCACGATGGCCCCTTGTGCAAATAAAGCATGTGGCACTAATGCCCAGTGTCGTATAGGACCAACAGGAGAACCTCACTGTTATTGTCCTCGTAATTATCCAAACGGCGATCCGAATATAGAATGTAAGTCATTGATACAAATGTTTATCTTAGTTTTGAATTTATATATTATTTTCTTAGTTTACATGACCCTACTTTTTTATTTAGACTTATGTTCACCATAAAGTTATACCAAAGAAAATTCAAGTTGCCTGTTATAAAATATAAACACTTTTTAGTTATTTTGTATGATCTTTTTAGGTGCTGTAGAACGTAGTGTTGTTGATTGTCGAACAACGGGATGTGGCATAAACGGGGAGTGTTTAAGGGAAGGTGCAGAGTTTGTGTGCCGTTGTATTCCTGGCACAGAAGGACAAGCAGATATAGAGTGTCACACCAGTAAGTAAAATCTGTTTATTTTATATCATTCTGTCTTTTCACATGTAAAAATGCACGAGAAAAGAGCTCACTTACATGATTTCATAATTATTATCCCATTAGGAAAGTTATGATGAAATGACAATAAATATTGTTTTAATTAGAAACAAAAATTATTTTATTACATATCACATAAAATATCACTACTTGTATATACATTGTAAAGCAATGTACAGTAACTGATTACATTAACGTATGTACGTAAATGGCAGAGGACCCTTTTGTCAGTCAAATTGTAAAAGAGAAGTAGAAATTCACGATTTTAACATAATGCATAAGAGTACAAAAATGTTATCCCTTTAATAATAAAACATGAGTAACATCTTTGTGCTTTAAACTATAAATATTGACTTTAGTGGAAGCATTCTCACCGTTCGTGCTTGAATACAGTCAGTAACATTTTGTTCGGCTTCATGTACATATCGCTTGTATTATAATATAACGTTATATATCTCTGGTCATAAACTATCAGTTTCAAAAAGCATGCACTGTCTCGTGAGAAAGTTTCCTCTTGGCGGCTGAAGGTACAGCTCTTTCGACTCTGCTTTCTTCTTTCACATCTTCCTAGGTATCGAATGCACGAGTGACAAGGATTGTCCAGTGGACAAAGCGTGTTTGAGCTTACACTGCGTTGATCCTTGCACGGTGCGCGGCGTGTGTGGCGAGGACGCTCTCTGCGTGTCCGTGATGCATCGCGCGCAATGCTCTTGTCCGCAATGCTACGTAGGGCAACCTAGACTCTCTTGTCGACTCGATCCAACGTGCAAACCGACAGCTGACGCCAATGTCACATTCACTTGCTCCGACATGAAGCCTTGCCCTTCAAAACTAGCGTGTGACTTAAATACGAATCAGTGTCGTAATCCTTGCCTTGGCTACCAAAATTGCCGACGAAACCAGAAATGTGAAGTGAGAGATCATAGGCCCGTTTGCGTGTGTCGAAATGGATTTGCACTAAATGAGAAAGGGGAATTGACGTGCGCACCAGAACATGCAGAATGTACTAGAGACGAGCAATGTCCATCTAATGCGGTCTGCCGTAACTCGAAATGCGTTAATCCTTGTTTAGCTACAAGAGAACCCATGTGCCCTAAAGGGAAACAATGCGAAGTAGTGGAACACCGCGTCATGTGCGTTTGTGTCGAAGATTGCCATCCCACTGTATCTATATGCTTAAGAGATAATGGCTGTCCACAAAATTTAGCGTGTAAAGATTTTCAATGCAAAGATCCTTGTAAGGGCGCATGCGGCGAAGCACCATGTTCAGTAGAAGATCATCACCCTGTATGCAAGTTTTGTCCTAGTGGATTTATACATGACGAAAAACATGGCTGCATTAAAGGTAATTTCACCGTTAACAAAAAATTGAATATTAGCATATATTAGAATACATAATATTGTCGTCTTGAAAGTCTTAATATTTTTCTTCATATTGCAGGAAATGATATTTTCTACTTTATGTCTTCATGCCGCTCTCTTCTTGTTTCTCTCTTGTTTCTAGCATGTTCATATATTTTTTTCCACAGTTTCAACTCCTTCTAGAACAGGTAGATTTTATGCATGATATTTTTATATGTGTACAGAACAAGTCGTATACATGTAATCATTTTGGTGGCGGCTGCGCTTGGGTTCTTTACTTCTAATGCATTTAACGCTTCGATGTGACATGACAAATGCAACAAAACTGCCACGAGACAGAGTTTGCAACATTTGATCTTAATGCCTTTTTACTATATTAATTATATTGTCTTCTGTTTGTATGCGCATTTATAAAATTATGTTTGTGATTATTTTATTATAGCACGATTTAGCAAAAATACATAGTTTGGCCTAAATATTTTTAATATTACTTATATTTTTTATATGTGTATTAAAAAAACTATTTTAGTAGCGAATTGTATCGAATGCACGGATCGAAGAGAATTAGAATCTTTTATGCTTGTACACTTTTACTTTTACTGAAATAATGGTACTGGCATCATGCAACGCATTGCTGTCTTTGTGAGTGTACAAAGTACAATGTTTCTTTTTTTGTAAAACTGAATGTTATAGTCATATGAAACTATATCATTATTGATAAAATATATTTCAAACGATGTGTCAATGCATATCGATACTTGGGCAACAAGCTAATGTGTGCCGTTGGATGGGTCAGCGTTAGAATGCAGCGCGCACGAGCAATGTGCGGCGGCGCTGGCGTGCGTGGGCGGACGCTGCGCTGACCCGTGCGCACAGGGAGGGCCATGCGCAACTGGTCAGTCATGCGCTGTCCTCAATCACCAGCCAGTTTGTTCTAAAGGTGCGTTAGTGGAATGCTAATTTTCTACCACGTTCTAATTGCACCCTTCACCTTTTCGCACAGTCTCAGGATTATGTTGTTGTTTGTTTGTCTACAGTTTGTCAGTGTCAGACGTCTGCAGATTGCGCACGATATCCACACACCCAGTGTGATGGCTGCGCCTGTGTACAAGGTAAGTAGTCTATATTAATTCCATTTATATCAGGCTCTTCTAAGGAAATCATACGAAATGCATATAATTAGTTCCAATTAGTTTTATTGAGGTAGATCTATATAGATCTATATATTGAGGTAGATATATATAGGTTATATAATTTACCTGTAATAGTAATAGCGTTTCCTTATACTCCTGATGGACAAAAAACGTTAACTATCCTATCGAATATGAAGTTTAACATTGGTTCTAGGAGATGTAAAAATTCATTGCCTCTTTATTGAAATTATAAATTTTACTTTAATAATATGCGCAGCGGCTTCATTGATTGTTTTGCGTAAATTAATGTTAGATTTACCTTCTTATGTATATAGATATTCTCTCTTCCACTGTAGGTGATAAGTCGTCTACTAACTGTGCACATTGTCGACCTGGTGTGCCTTGTGATCCGTTCTCTGGCGCGTGCATGGAAAGTAAGTATAACGTGCAATTATTATCGATGCTAGTTAATATTATTTACCTAATAATAAACTTTAACTTTGCTAATTTTTTTAAATTACCTACCTGTGTTTATCTAATAATAACGTGACGATAAACAATAGTACACGTTGAAACTGTTCTATGTACTTAATGTATTTTCATATTTGAAAACCTGCAGATTCCTACTTTATTGCTAGCAAGTCTGCTCTAATATGTTTGTTAATAGCAAAACTAACTCCAAATGAACTGGTTGTTGCTATGTTTTTCAACGTACATATTTGTCCGATAAAACGCCACAAAGTACTGGTAAATATTAATTCGGCAGACCCGACAAAATATTTGTGTAGACTTAGTACCAGAGGACCTGTTTCATGATTTCTGTTTTTTCTTCAGTAGCAAGCGTTCTAGACTTTTTGGGACAAGTTTTTGAACTTTATCACTAAGTTATGACTATTCCGAAGGTCAAAAACACTACACATAAGATAAATTCGCTTATAAAAACTTGCATGCACTCTTATCTTCATTGCCTCCTTATCTTTGGAATACTTCTTTGAGAGGTAACATACTTGATCTTTCATTTCTTCTATTTTCCTACTTTTACTATGATAATAATTTTAAGTTTTGATAGCGTTTTAAGATTTTAACAAATTTCTGCATGTTTTTGATATACCTGTATTCTAATAAAATAATTTCGTAATAGTCGACAAGATATTGAACAGTTACAATTTATTAACCATTCTCTTATTATATTCCTATTAACAGATGAAGGACCTAAAAATATTTCACTAACCGAAACATACTCCAACAATATAACGACTCAATCCGCACTACCTACGGGTATTCAAGATACGACTGACTATGACACAACTACAACTGCATATACAACTGATAGTTATAGCGCTGATAGTTATGTCACCGATAATTTTAAAGAGACCACAGTTTCTAGCGAATTAGGGAATGTTATAGAGTTATCTACTGTAAATACGACTACAGATATACCTAATACACTCAATACTGATCAATACAAAGTCGATCAAGAAATCGTTACATCACAAACTCCAATTTCTTCTGATAAGACATATGTTACGGAATCTGTGACAAGTACTTCTTTACCTACTGCAAGTGATGGTATAATTGATAATCAAATATTTTCGCCTAATATTACTGATACCAAAGTTGTTCAGCCAATAGTAGATTCTTATGAACTTGTACCGAGTAGTAGCACCATTCATTCTGAAAGTACCGCTAAGCCTATGTTGAAACGCACGGAAACAAGTGGTTCACAAAAACAAGTGAATGACAATAAAAGTGTTAAAACTTCTGAAAATCAAAGAAAGTTACACAATAACTATACGAAAATGCACAAGGAAAAAATATCTGGCATTGAAAATATTGATAAATCAAGCACATCTCGCCCCGATACATTATCTAAATATACTGGAACCTATGCTGGTATCGTTACAACGTCTAACCCACACGTTACTGTAGAAGAATCACTTAGAATTACACCGAGAGAAAATGTTGAAACTACTAATTCTGAAAGCGAAGTAGATATTAAAGCAACAAAAACAATTGACCTTATTCCAAGCTACTCATCTACGCAAACTGATGCGAATACAAAAGGAATATATGAAACAACAGAAAACGTTTTATCTATGAAATTACAGACTAAAGAAATTGAATCAACTTCCACCTTTGAAGATGGACTAAAAACTAGTAAATATTCTGATTACACCGCAACTGCACCAACAACATATCCAGAGCAAATAGAAATAGCAAAGGATGTTATCACAACTAGAACAGAATACACAGCTACACCGAAAATAATTATTAATTCAGCTTATACAGCGACATCAGAAGTAACTACAGATACTACGCAATATCAACTTAAATCAACTCTAAATAGTATGCATAAAACTTACTACAACACTGAAAAAGAAGGCATTTTAGACACAACTGAAAGGACAAAGATACTCTACACGACACTATCTGAACCTAATGATAAACACGCGACGGGTAAAACTAGTGAACTAGGAATAAACTATAATACATCTTCCATCATTAGTGCTAATAAAGAAAGAGTAAATTCTGCGAGTGTAACAGAAGTAACAACAGAGACTTCCGAGGAAGATGAATTAAATGATAAAACATTAGTAACTGTTGAAACAAAGACAACTGATGAACTCATTTCGGAAGAGATCACAAGCACTACGCATTCAATATACTTAGATGAAAAAGATATTACAAAATCATTTGAAATGTCCAACACGCTAAAAATGACTATGGGAGATATCTTTACTACAACCACAGGTATTCATTCGGGTAAAGTAACGACGCATAACCTTGAAATGGGTAGTTTAGGGACAACCAGTTCTACAAGAAAATTGTTTATCGATGACGTACCTATTTATAGTATAGGTTTAACTGAACATGGAGATGTTTCAGATTATAATAAAGCTATTGTAACAGAAAGAACAACAACTAAAACAGATGACGAATATCTGATTGACGTTACTCCAACCAGTAATTCTGACATATACTCAACAATGTCAATAAATCAAATTACTGAAGAGTTATCATCTCAATCACAGAATATACATAATATACAGCAAGCTGGAACTGGCGAACAAGTTCCGATAACAAAAAAAATAAATATTTTGGACGATCAGGATTACAAATCAACTGAAAAAGCAATCGAAAATTATTCAGATTTTGGTATTACTGAATTAAAATTGAATAAATTCACTAGTAATGATATAGGGGTTACAGTATACAGAGGGATATCGGAAACACCTACAGAGTCCTTTAAAAGTGATAATATTACAAATATATTAACATATGATACGTTTTCGGATAGCCCGGTTTTTAAGCAAACATCAAGCAATGAAGAAACAAGATATATTGAAATTAAAGAAACAAAAAACGAAACAGATGCTGTAAGTACCAAATATATTACAACGGGTTCAGACAAAAATAATGAAAACCTGTTAACTACGGAATTCGAGAAGCCTATGATAACAAAAAGCAGTATTAATGTAGAAATGACGGAATACACTCCAATATTTGAAGCAACGACAGTATCTTCTACAAGCACTATTTATACTGTTGCGAAAGATTCCATAGAAAACAAAAAGTTTATGGATATCGCGACTACGCAGAGAGACTCTAATTTTAATATTCATGAAAAAGTTAATCTCACTAACAGTTATTTTGACAGAACTATAGATGATATTAAGACAAATGAGGAAACTATTAAATCCCCAATACAAGACTACATAACAGAAAGTGGCGTATTTAAGGAGATGACAAGTACAGAATATGCTTCAATATTTGATATAATAAATAGTCACAAACAATTTGTTACATTTCCTGATGACGGTCATACAAGTACAATAAATAATGATGACGTAATAACCGTGCCATCGTCAATTACAGAACCTTTTAACGTCAGGAGTACTCCTTATACAAAAGATCCATCGTATAATTGGAAGTCGACTGAAAACATTATTGCGAAAGAACAAAGTGAAATCTCCACAAAAGATATTACTACTGAAAGTGTCTTACACAAATTAGAATCCAAAGTAACTATAAATTATTTAGATGATATTACTACTACAAGTAATTCTATCGATTCAGCGACAGTCTTGACAGAGTTTACCACAGTTTCCTCTGAAAACACTCAAAATGTTGATAGGGAAGTCTCTTCTTATGGTATAAAGTCTGTTACATCAATTGAAAATGATAATGACGTTACAACTGAAACTTATTTAAATAAAGAAACATACGATGTCAAGGGTAGCACATCAGATTACTCAGTATTATCTTCAATGCATGCTGAAAATAGCAATACCAACATCGCAACCTACGAAACAACATCAACTGATCATTTCATTACTAGTTTTGCAGAGACTGAAATAAATGTAAGCGATAATATTTTTAGTACAAAAGAGATCTCACACGATTCAAAAGAAGTTACAAAGTCTGTAATATCTGAAATACCGAAAAGAAATAATATTGTAACAGAAAGTTTCGCTTCAGAAGAAAATACCGAACAATATAAATTTACAGATCCCGATACATTTATTGTATCAGCAATTGAAATAAAGAGTGTAATTCAAAATATAAATGAAACAAAGAGTCAAAATAGTTATACAGATAGCGAAACAACTTCCGAGTATATTAATACTATACCAATGTCATATGATCACAGTGCTAACATTAATTTAGGTAAACTCGAGAAAACAACTTCACAATTTATTTCTACAACCGAATATGTAGAACAGGATCAAAGCAGTAAGGAATATATAAATGATTTGAGTTCAATTTCCCCAAGCTCAATTACGGAAATACAAGCGGTGCCAGACGTATATACCGAAAGACAAACTGTAGAACAAACAACACCTATAGTTACAACAGATAATTTACAGGCATTGCAAACTACACAACCGGGATTAAGTGTTAAAATATTTAGCTTGCCAACAACAGCTCCATCGGAGGAAAAATTAACAACTGAAAATTTATTCACAGATACTAATTTAATAAATACCTCTAGTGAAACGGATGATGTAAAAGATGATGCAGTAACCACTGAACATTTTTATTTTTCTTCACAATCGGAAATGAAAGCAGATGTTTTTAACACTAAGTACATTGAAGAGAATAAAATATCTTCTACTATGACTATACAAAATAATAGAGACAACAACGCAATTTCTACAGATTCTACATTTACAGAAAGTACTAATGCTTTTAATTTACCCATAAAAGATATAACCGTAACTACGGAGGGTGGAGTGAGAACTGTTTCTTTCATAAAGCCGAATAATGGACTTGGCCTAAAAACATCATCACAATTTATAAATAAAACGGAAGAACTTATGTCAAATGATTCGATTTCATTTAATAGTTCAAGTATATTTGGTGATTTATATATTGATGAAAATAAATACATGTCTACAGAAAGTAACGAATACAAGTTAAATGTTACATCACTACATGAGTCATCTGTAACAATTACTGATACCAATGCCACCTCTGGTAACGCACAAGAAACAATGGTAACTGAAACGCAAGTAAAAAAAACCCAGTACGAAACTACGACGCTTATTCCAAGTTCTGCTGACAGAGATAATTTAGACAGCGACGTCGAGAAATTGTCAACTTTCGTACCCAGTGACAAATATACGAAAACAGATAGCATAACGTCACATGGCTCGATAGATGTAAACGAAAATACTGATACATATACAACTGTGACTGAGGTCGATTTAAAGCAAACTTATGTTACATCAGCCTTAGTAGATTATACTGAAGCAACGACAGGTACCATGTATTTGGTATCAGTGGATTCCAAAAAAACATCAAAAAGTTCTCAAATTTATGAGAACATGTCAAATTTAGTGACAAAAGTAGGTACCACGACACAAGAAACAACACTAACACCAAGTTTTGGCGAAATTTTGCAGATAGAAGAAAATATTAATGACGTTAAAACATCAAGCCAAAAAGTGAACGCTGTAACAGATCACTTTTTTGAAGATAAGATTACCGCTACTCAAAATAATATCGATAAGAAAAATTTAGAAAATAAATTACTGCAAAATAACGTGGTTCAATCTACGGTACATAATATTCTAACGGAGTCTACTCACAGCATTTTTATTGATACGCAAAGTACCAAAACTGATAACATTTCTGGGATTCCTTTAAGCACAGAAAAAATAACACAAAACGCAGCAACAACAGATACCGTAGATTACACTTCACTTACAAATGATATTGTTGAATCTTCAACAGAAAATACTCAAATGAAATTTTCTTACAATACTTTAAATACGAACACTGATACAATTTCTGAAATAAGTATAAATACACAAGAAATAACACATGAACCTAAATTAACACCTATTACTGCAAGTACAGTAGAAAGCATAGATTACAGTATACTGCCAAATACAACACTTGACATCACGACTGAGAGTAATACAGAAAAAATCAGACGTATTAACACTGATAGAGTTTTTGTGATGGGTTCAAGTACTCAAGAAATAAAACATGAACCAAGACTAACCCCTACTATTGCAACAACAATAGAAAGTTATACTACCCTGCCAAATAAACAATTTGAATTTACGTCTGAGGATATTCCAGAACAATTCACATATAATACTTCTTCTAATGTACAAAGTACTAATTCTGATAGAATTTCTGTTATGAGTGTAACTACACAAGAAACTTCACGTGATTATGAATTAACACCTGCTATTGCAACCACAGTAGAAAGCATAGATTACAATAAACTGTCAAATAAAGTAGTTGAGTCTACGACCATTAATATTCCAAGAGAAATTGATAACAATACTTCAACTCGTGAAGGAAGTACCAACATTGATAAAACTCCAGATACGACTTTAAGTACACGAGATATAAAACCCGATTCAGAATTAACATCTACTATCGTAACCACAATAGAAACTGAACCACCATATTCGACTTCAGAGAATTTTCTAGCAGAATCCTCTTACAATACTAACACTGAAAACTTTTCTGAAACGACACGAGATAAAATTCCTGATATGACTTTAAGTACACGAGATATAATACCCGATTCAAAGTTAGCAGTTACTGTCGTAACTTCAACAGAAAGTGAAACGCCAAATAAAATAATTTATTCGACGACAGAGAATATCCTAGCAGAGTTCTTTTATACTACTAATACTCATGAACAAAGTACCAATACTGACAAAATTTCCGAAACGACTTTAAGTACACGAGAAATAATACCCGATTCTAAATTAACAGCTACTACTATAACTTCAATGGAAAAAGAACCACCAAATAAAGAACTATATTCAACGACAGAAAATATTCGAGCAGATTTCAGTTATAGTACTAATACTAACGAACAAAACACCAACACTGATAATATTTTCGAG
>DWEJ01002353.1:0-11598 GCA_018245835.1 Mysoria sejanus stolli | reverse complement strand
ATGTCCTTTCTCGGTTTTACACCAATACTTTTTTTCATACTAAGCATCTTCCTTATGTCAGACAGAATTACGAACGCGGTCGGCGAGTGTCAAAGGTAGTCGGTATCATAGCAATACGTCTGATATTGGAAATGTACATAGATTTTATAAATTTAAGACGAATGAGTTGGTTTTCAGACATTTTGTGCGTAGTACATCATATATAGTTTTTGTCAAATGTCAAAAAATTTAGCCGACCTGTATTACAGCAATCCAGATATTTTTTTTTAGTACTGTTCGTATATTTGCCAGGATTACAAAAAAAAACTATTTTCAGAAATTTTAGATGTCGTGTATACTCCCAAAAGAGAAAAAAACGCTTGTTACGCTTCTGCGGTGCGAATGGTTTTTCGCCTGTTATTCTCCTGCCACTCTCTAATACACAGCTCACTCACCAGCTCTTCTAACCGTTGGAATGACGCTCTCTTAGTTACCATGCGTCGTGCGGTTGTGGTGTAAAAAATTAGGTGTTAATAATTTTAAGGTTTCGAAAAGTTTTCTAATAAAGGAGGTGCTACACTGGATTCTTCTGATTTATATTTTTTTATATCTGGATAATTCATTTTATCACGTTCAACAATTTTCAGACAGATTGTTATGTTACCGATCGGTAAAATTCCCTAGCATTCAAATTTCCTTCTGAAAATCATTTTTTTTTTTCACAACAATTAACCCTAATTTACCCGTAAAGAACATTTCCAGACGGATTGCTATCATCATTAATTTTTCTAAATGATTTTTTTGGGTTCGCGCTACACTATTGACTTTGGAAAAATATGTTTTCCATATCTTAGAGCTATTATTTTTACTGCAGTCAGAAAATCAGACAGATTGCTATGATTCAGTTCGGTAAAATTTGTTGACATTTTTGAAAATTCAGTCCGGTCAAACGCTACGCGTAAAATGTCTGAAATTGGTATTTTAGAGTTCGAAATAATCGAATTAACCACAAACAAATTTACTAATGTATTTGGCGTCCTTACAAAATATTAGGAAAACTGAAATCAAAATATTTCAAAACAATGCTAAAGTTGAACTGAATAGGACTCATGATGTTAACCTACGACCTTAAATAGATCTACGGATCTGATAGTATTAATTAGTCTGTGTTCAGTCGCAAACAATTTTGTCTTGTATTGTGTTTAGTTTCTTAGCTACGTTTCTTTACAAATATACACAATACTTGGAATAACCATGGCAAAAGAGCTTATCAGCAGAACTGTGGGCAATGGAGGCGCTAACGCGAAATACATGATTAATCAATATATAAATATTAACATTTAAATGGGAATAATAAGAACGTGAGGATTTAAAAAAGTTCATAATTCAATTAAAAGTTATTACTAATATTGTTCCCAAACACACTCAATTCTAGTATATGTACGTAAATAGTATTAGAAGAAAGAAAATCAACATTGCTTAGAATCTACAGAGAATATTCTCAACATACCTTTCATCACTCAGCAGTCAATTCCCAACAAATTTCGTAACAATTTCAAAAACCATTTTTCACAATTGCCAGCTAACTAACTTATATTTCATGACGACCGTCACTGCACAGTTCCATCGATTCCCGCCAATAGAAAATATTAAAACATACTCATCGTAAGCGATCGTGTAAAAGTTTTCCCTCTAAAACGGAGAGGGTTCGTGACGTGTTCCGTCCGGGAAGAGCGCGCGCGGACTGACGTGGCCACCGGGAGCAACGGGAGACGTGCCACCCTCACAGATAATAACTATACAGTTACAGGGTGGCTCAATTAGGTATCTACTACTCTAGATTTTATAGCCGTAATGCTCACATTTCGCAGACACATTCACCGAGTTGCAGTTTGGACGAAACGTTTAGGGAGTGCCAGCTACAATTTGGCGAGAATGGCTTATGAGGTGTTCGCTGGGAAATAAACGATGTTTTATGTCATGACTACAAAGTGAACATTTCACAGAGGCATTTTATTTTGCGAGCAAGCGAAACACAGCTATGATTTGTACGGGCCATTCGAATAAAAATAGTTTTATGTGGACTGTTTTACCTACCTTTACGTACAAATGGAGATCAATTTAGGCTATTTTTAAAAAACGCATGACTGCCTCGTTGGTCGTGTTGGTTGCAAGTGTGACTGCCGATCGGGAGGTCCCGGGTTTGGTTCCCGGGTCGAACACTACAAAATTTTCTAATTTACATTATCAGTCGTGGTTCGGATTCTGGATATGTGCCCGATGCATGGCAATAGGCTCACCACCTATTCCATAGTGGGACTTAAACGTAACCGGTGAAAAGTGGGAGTGTTCTGCATTCCTCTGCCTACCTCTTCGGGGATTACAGGCGTGAAGTTACGATACGTTATGTATCTGTCACGGAGGTCATATCTAAACGAGGTGTCTGTGTACTATCTGCACAGGAATTGGCAACCTTCATACGCTTTACAGAACATTATAAAGAACAAGATCTTCTTTGTCGAGTCGATAGCTAATCAGATATCGCGTTGAAATTAGTCGCAATGTCCAGGGTACTCCGGGCAGTATATGTTCCCAGTGTTCAGAAATAGTCGCCGCTCGGGGAGGCTTCTTGCACGCGTAGCAGGCTTCTTGCACGCGTAGAAGGCTTCTTGCACACGTTGCAAAGGAGAAGGTAAACAGATTTCCTCACCTATGTTCCTACTACATCACAGTAATTGATATTTTTGTGCGGAAAACGCACATCATTTCGTAAATAATAAAGTGACTTGTGATATAGAAAAGAAACTGAATTAATTCCACTTAATATTATTTATCATATTATTTTTACTACTACTTACAGAATATAAATGAGGTATAAATATATGAAATATCTAGTCTTTTTTTGTACTATCCGCACAACAGATTATTTATGTTTAATGATTTTATAGTAACATCTGTTATCATCGCTATGTTTCGATGTTGAAACACTTGCCTAACTATTTTTCATTTCGTCCTCGTCAGAGCGGGGACCGAAAAAAAATGGTTTAGTTTTTATACCGCTTTGCAGCTTTGAGCGGACATTACAATTTTTTTGTCTAAATTTACATACAGTACGTGCATTAAATTTTATATTCGTTACGCTATTGTGTTGCTACTTTGCTTCTGCAAGGCTTTTGTGCAGCGTGCCACGTTAAAGAAATATTGAATATTTTTCATATAGGTACTACATTAGTCTAAATAGCACTTGATAATAATGATAGATATTAGATACTTTTAATATTTGCGATTCGGTCAATACACACTTCTAAATGGGGTAGGCAGGTGGTTGTCAATCAAGCATTTACAAAACGCTATCAGAATATTAAGGATTCTACAGGTGACTCAACACTCACTCGCGTGCGTATTCAATTGCGTAATCAATATTAGGAAGAACGGTAGCTCTTAACAAATATTTTTGTAAGACAACAGATGGACCTCAATCACTTTATGTATAGCGTAATTTTGTTTGCAAGATTAAATAATTTTAAATTTACCTTAAATTTAAATTTTGGCCTGTTGTGACATGCATTCATTTTCACTCTGTGTTTAGTTTACCAATCGCTAGGTTTAAAATAATAATAATATTGGTACCGAGGCTGCGTTCTGTGGCGTAGTACCTAAATAATAATATTGTCGCTCTTAGTAGAGTAATGCTAAAGGCAAACATTTTTCTCTAAATCTATTATATATAATTCCAGTGTTACGATGTTGGTCCGGAATGAACCCTGAAACTACTGAACCGATTTCAATGAAATTTTGTAGATATGTATTGTTTGATCCAATTTAAAAGATAGAATTAATGATACTTTTGAACTCAATTAATAAAAAATATTCAACTAACTTAAGGTTTTTTTATAGATAAAAGTTATTATAAGTTATGTTAATCGTTGGGCGGTACGAAGTTCGCTGGGTCAGCTAATGTCATATAGATCTTCAAGATTCTATAATAAAGAACATTCTGTCTAATATTATTTTCTTCTTAACTTTTCACATCCGTATTCCCGCATCACTACATTCATATGTATGTTACTCATTTTCTTGAAATATTTAAAGAATACGCAGGATTCGGGTTCATTATTAAATTATTGATATCGCTCTCTCATTCTCTCTTATCTTTTCTCACCTTTAAACGACCTCAAGATTTCAATTTCGTGAAAACGAAACAAAGAGAAACAGCTTATTGTTTTAACTGTTGGGCGAGATAAAGGCAATCCGACTGAATTAATGGCAACAATTAGAATTTAATTCGACCATTTTTCTATTTGTTAATTAAGACGGTAGAGTCAGTCAATAACTTGAGGGTAAGTTATGATCGTCTTAAATAGGTTTCTGTACTTGCCTTTTCTATAAAAACTACAATATTCTATGACAGACCGTCTCTCTTCAAATTCAAATAATCACATAATTCAAATTACTACAATAAAAGCTTTTATTGATGTAAAAACATTAGTGGTACATAGAAATATAATATATATTTTTTAAATATTAGGGAGAATTTCGGAGTGTGATATCTATTTTAAATTACAATGATTTATTTTACCAGTGCGTAACGTATGATAAAGAAACATCACGTTTGTAGGTAATCCCCGAAGATAAAGAGTGTATAACACTCCTACGTTTTACACCTGTTATACTAAATCATTTATAAAAATACTATGAGGTATATTAACCGATTCGCTGATGGCACGACAGGCGTGTCATCATTTTTTTTACTTGGTGCTTGAGACACGATAGGCGTATCATTTGTAAATAAATTGTAACACCCTCAAATTAAGATTTAGAAGATTATTAGATGGCACGACATGCTTTATGCTTTTTAAAATATTTCTCTAGATGGTTTACAAAAAAAAGAATCTAATACATGGACAATAGCTAGTCAATATGATTAAACCTGTCCTTAATTCACAAAAATATAATGTTTTTAAGTAATAATAAATATACCTCATTCACCATGTGAATTCCTACCCCACAAATTGCCTTTTACAAATTGCCGTAATAAATGAATAACCAAATTTTCTTTACCAATTCTTTGAACACAACAAAACTTAAACAAACAAAAAAAATTAATTGACACAAAAGGTTTGAAACATCTGAAAAAATAATGTCACTTACCTTCAATTTCGGAAAAAACACGTTGTTATATCTTCAAGACCAATTAAATTAATGTATCGTTCTGTACAATCCCGTATTTCGATGCAAACTAAAATTAAATCAAGTCTGAACCCGACAAAAAGCAAAAAAAGCATCTAGTTATATATACATGATTGATGGCACAATAGGCGTGCCATTAACTTCTATGGCGGATGACACGCCAGTCGTGTTGCAGAAATTTTGTTCATAGCCATGGCGTAACGTGTTCGAAAATGGACGCCGCAACGAATCGGTTAATAAGGATTTGGCAAGGGATTTACACACATGATTACAAAAACAGAGCACAAAAAAGAACCATAAGCCGCAAATTAATTTTCTTATAGGGATGTTATTCACAATTGAAATAATTACAAATTCCAGGATAGATTGTCTTGCTTACAGGATGCTTAATGCTATTTAGGAATTGCTCTTTCAAAGTAGTTTATCGGCGAATTATAATGTAATTAAGAGTATAATATAAAATAAAACTAAAAATAAAAAAAATAAGACGATTTCTCTGTATCACGGCCATTATTGATAAGGCTTTCTCAAGATATGGTCTGATCTTTTATGAACTTATTAAAATATCGCTCAGTAATTCACAAAGTAATATGACACCGCTAAAATTTAGGAACATACTGAATGTTTCCATAAATGTAAGTGTATTTAGGAGAATTGAGTTCGACTATCCGAACGAAAGCATCACATCACGACCGGTCATGCTTGGAAGCGGTCACTGAATCAGAGAAGGAGCAGTCTTAGCATATATTTGCGACACACAAGGAAATTATTACATATTTCAAACTCCTGCTGTATGCGCATACTTGTTTAATATTTTTCTTATTATTACTGGTATCATCAAATGATTATGACAAAATCCATATTTTGATAAAGTAACTAAAAGAAAATCCTTTATGAAACTAATTCTGTCACAGTATTCCACCAAACTGTGTATCCATCTATGTTAGAGCACAATTAGATATTATGAGCTTACTACAATACAATTAATTCATTTAGGGCTTTGCCCTCGATTACCATAAACTGTAATTTTGTGGATTTCTAGGGATTACAACGCACGGTCCATATCTGAAATGTTAAAAATATTGCAATGAATCAACAACGTCTATTGGGTGCAGGAGCAACTTATTGGAAGATGCTCAAGATTTTTCTCATGCACAGTAACAAATCCGTGCATAGCCTTATAGTTTACAGTTAACAACCAAAAGATGGAATCTTAAACAAATGATTGTGTAAAACAATATTTACACAATCTTTATCATACTTGAATCGTTTAGAATGAGAAACTAAAACGAAAAATAAACATATATATTTGTGCCGCATGTGTATGTGCACGAGTGCGTGTATTTGTGTATTTGCGTCCGTGTGTGCAAGGGTGTATTAATAGTATGTACATATCATTTTGTATGGCCGTGTATATGTATGTACATGGGCAAGAGTGTCGATGTGTCTGTGTACAATAATAAAATTAAATAATTACCTTTCCACATAGACCCACTTGTCATTTGGCCTCTGGCTGTTGAGACAGTTCAATTTACATACGTTAACATAAGTTTTGTTGTCTGTACCACACACTGGCACATACACCCTTTCGCAGTTATCGCATCCGCGGTATTCTAATATTGGGAAATCATCGACAGTTATCGACACTGTAATGTTGATCGTGACAACTGACATTAGAAGAATGGCAACTGAAATACAAAAAAATCTTTATTCAAAACTTGTAAAAACTAAAAAAATATGCAAACCTTAAAAATAGGTAAGCAGGCACGCCATGATTCCAAGTCCCAGCATTATCTTTACATTTTATGATTAATAAAATGTTACTATTATCGAAAGTAAAAGTAATAAAACAATGAGCATTGAACGAGTTACATGAAATACATTGCCACATGAAGAAGGTGAACTAAAAATATATCATTTGAAGACCTATGTAATCAAACCAACCGAAAAAAATCATTTCCTGTAAACAAAGATGTTAAGAACGGAACAACATGAATCTACAACCGCTGTGTTCATTTTATTACCTACAGCCGAGCGTTTCTTTAATAACGTCCGACATCGCTCAATTTCACATACAACTTTATTACTTTCAGCAATTTAACTTGCTTTAAAAATAGACGGTACTGTGTTGATACAAGTGAAACAACACAAGGCCGTGCCAGGCGCTGTCATCACGCTGAGGTTCAAGTTAAGGGCTTATGTTAAATACAAATGACGTCCAGTGTGAAAATCAGCGTAGACTAGATTTGAATAGACAAGTTTTGCATATTGTGCACACTTAAAAACAAGTTAATTAATTGGCGATAGAAGATTCTCTTTAATTGAAGCATAACCAGAAAGCTGGAATAGACGAACTGAAATGAAAAAATAGAGAAAAGTACTCCGGTGTTTAAGAAAATATTTTCTTGGCTTACATCCCGCAGGAGACACATACTAGGGGAATATAATAAAACGGTGTGTCTAGGAAAGAAGCAACCTCATGTTAATGTTAAAGTTTTTATGTTGTGTATGGTCATTTTTTATCTACGGATCAAAGTCATGTTTAAGACCTTCGTATGTCAATATTTTTTTTGATATATTTATTTAATCTTCTTTATCAGGAAACATGAATGATATTTAATTTATATATTAAATTTACTTTAATGATAATTTTATGAATTATTATTATTAGTTACGTTTCTATCAATATTAATTAATCAGAAAATACTAATACTTGTGCAGTCTATATTTGCAGTCTTTGAGGATATAAATTGTGCCATTGGAGAGCCCTACATATGTGCAGCAGTGGATAAGAATAGGTCGATGATGATGATGATAAGGATATAAACTACGAAAGTAAATATGCGACATTTTTGTTCGCGGAACGTTCCAGAAACTGTTTCAAAACAACGCTTTACGCTTACAATTTGAACAGTTTTATTCGAAATCTTCGCGTGAGTTCCAGTATTGCATTTATCAGCTGCCAAATGATTTATTACTCGACAGGATATTACTTCACTTCATAGTTAACATTTCACGTGTCGGAAGTGCCGAAAATTGAGATTTTATGTTCCAATTTTAAACGTTTACAAAATGGTCCACTGTGTATAAAAGATGTGCGATAAAAAGTTGTTTTGTAAATTTAAAATCCTATATAAAATTAATTGTGAAATACCACCAAGTAATAATTAAGTTGGCAGGACGCAGTATGACGCATTCTACCTAGGCACATTATGCCCTAGCCGGCTATCGTAGCAGCGTAGACGGCGCGATCCTCAATCCGCATGCTTGCCTGCATGCATGACTGCATCTGTACGGTATCAACTCACTCGTTACAGGAATCTACCAGAAAATTGGTGTACCGATTACTGTTTATGCAGTTTTAATTCAATAAAAATGGACAAGCAAAAACATAGACAAAAGATGCTATAGACAGACAATCGCAGATGCATCCCAGTAGTTAAGTTATATATCCCAAGGTTTGTCAACTGCCTTCGACTCCAACGACAAACTTTAATATAGGTACAGCTGGCCAGAGTAACGTCCATTCTTGAATCTAGGTTTCTATCTTTACCTAGGTTTCGTCAATATAATCGAGTGAGAACGATATAAAGCTAACGGTTTTTTTTCTCGTTAGGTTTTTGTCGTTCAAAACTCGAATATATTCACGAATCGACGTAGCGTATGAAACAGAACTTCGATGTTTAAAATATCCCTCATCCAACTGGCAACCGCGATCGCTTTACAAGTGGCCTGCAAAAACGCAAAGCTTGCGGTAGCTTTCTTATGAAAAAATAATTGCACATTTCTACTATATTGAATATACAAAAAACAGGAAAAGAATAAAAGAATAAAAGTTACCGACAAACTTATTATTCTGTTTTTTTTTAAATATACCTAGATCTAACGTCCGATATATATTCATCGACACCGACACCTCGTGTTATTTAAAGAAATAGTTACTTATTATCATCCAAAACGAGTGTTTGTGTTGTAATAGTGTTGTAAATTTCGCAAGGCAGGCATGCTGATATGCTGAACTTCACTAGTGCATTGCAAATTAGCTTACCTAAACTGATTACATTGGCTTACGGACTTAACGTAACGTGATCAACTGGCAGATAGGTTAATCTTGCACGTTGGGAGATGAGGCGGAGATAAGCTTACGAGGCACATATACCTACTTCGGAGGCGCTCAAGTTAAAGCAACTTGATGAGATACACATGTATATATTGGTATTGCGGGGTAGGAACAGAGTTGGTTATATCGTATCAATGGTAAATACGAGTAGGTAAGCAGAAGTCCGTGTATGGTCAACATGAATGTTAATTTATTCACTTTATGGTCATCGATATGAAATGATTTTAAAATGATTACTGCGATAAAATGCAGCTGAAAAGACACATAAATAAATGAATATATATACTTGGATATCAGTATATATTTAGGTTAGTAAATATACATTAACTAATATGTTTTACGCCCAGACACAGAACAAATATTCCTGCTAACCTCACAAATAATAATAATAATATTTTGGAACATCTTCACATACGACCATATGATCCCAAAGTGAGCGTCAAGAGAGCTTGTGCCATGGTAACCAGGCGGCTGGTAAACTACATATATATGTACATAACATAGTAATATAAACTTAAATAGATATTATTTTACACTCAGACACAGAAAAAATACTTGTGCTTATCACACAAATATTTATTCTGTGTAGTTCCACAGCGCAAGAGTCAAGTTCACTAACCTCTGCACTAACGCGGGCCAGTCAAATCCTTATGAAGCGTGTAACACACGCGCAACGTCCAGCTTATCAGTTGAGTCCACTAACTACTGAACCAAAGGGGCAGCCAAGAAAATCTTATTATAGTCTGAAAAATATTTTAACTGAAATGCAATAACAAAAAAAAATATTATAATAATTCATTCATCCGTTTTTTAAACATTACTAACGGGATTATTAAAGTACTGTACAAGAAATAGTGAAATACATTACTTATCTGCCTCATTGGTCGTGTTTGTTGCAAGCACGACTGCAGATCGGGAAGTCCTGGGTTTAAGTCCAAGGTTAGTGCTAGATTCTTCTAATTTTAAATTTGTTCTAACGACTCGGAGTTTGGAAATGTGTAGTGTATCACAATAGGCTCACCACCTGTCCCTTTTTGGGACGTAAACGTAACTGGTGAAACGTGAAAGTGTATTACGTTCTTGAATGACAGCCACGATTTAACGTTACGTACTTCATAATTATCATCATTATCATTTTTTCCCGACTTCCAACGCCCGGCATACAGATTGGGGATCGAAGAACACGGCTTCTCGCCCCGCCTACACTTCTGGCCGTAAGCCGCCAGGTTATAGCCGCAGGCATAAGTTTATATAGAGTCTAATATAATGAACATTAAGCGTATCCAGTATAATCCAATTCTCCATTCAGCCGTGCAATGTGCCCTAAGTTTTGAGTCATTTCTACTTCGCTTAACAACATCTGAAGAATCCTCCGATATCTTTACAAGTGGAATATCTTCAATTAGTAACGCTTGTCCGCGCGATTGGCTCTAAGGCTTTGATAGTATGCAATGAGGCTCTCAGTTCTACATGTGAGCGGTTCCCGAGAATTGGCTGGTGTTTAAAAACGTTCAGTTTAAATACGGCTTACCGCGTCCTTACTTGCGAGTGAACAATTTGAACAAATTTTGGATTCATAGAAAATGATGGTACAACTTGTACGAGAAAATGTACATGCATAGTAATTTCGATGATTGAGTGTGATTTCTGTTAAATTTAAATAAATTTATACCGTTGCTAAAAATATTTTCGTACTAGACAAACGCAACTATAACGTTACTTGCGTTTTAAGGACTTCATCTTGGTGCTTAAGAAAAAACAAACATAACTTCACGCCTGTAATCCCCGAAGAGGTAGACAGAGGACTGCAGAACATTCCCACGTTTCACCGGTTACGTTTACGTCCCACTAAAGAATAGGTGCTGTGCTTATTGCCATGCATCGATGCTTAAGGTTTCCTTATATACTCATAGGAATTTTGTACATACTATATAATAAAATTATTGGCGGAACTGATTTCCCTGCCTCTAGTGTATTCTACCTAAGCGGTTTGAGATTCGTAGTAATTTAAAAGTCATTACTATTTTTCTTTGTTTTGGGTCGTGCTCTCTGCGTACCTCGTAAGGGACCTTGCGTAATAATATTTTAAAATCTATCACTGTGCGATTGATTCTGTGCCAAAAAATTTAATTTAACGTTTAAAAACCAAAATGTTATTAAAACCGATAATTTCTATTCGTTTTTTTTTATCTTCACGCCTGTAATCCTCGAAGAGGTAGGCAGAGGAATGCGGAACACTCCCACGTCTCACCGCATACGTTTTTACGTCCCACTATGGAATAAGTGGTGAGCCTATCGCCATCTATCGG
>DWEJ01002352.1:0-11602 GCA_018245835.1 Mysoria sejanus stolli | reverse complement strand
CTAGCATGTTACTTAAATAACATGTTACTTAATTTACCCCCGACTGCATAACATCTTACTTAATATTAGTAATTGTCTTGTTAAAATAATTGTAATTAGCGAAAGATTTCAAGAAAATTCCTTAAATTAGAGTTAGTTCTCATAAAGTAGAATTTTGGTATCAGACGAAGTCTTCGTTAATGCGATTTAGCGTCCTAGATAGAAAATTATTATATTTAAAAATATCACTTATAAAGCGATAAATCAACAAACGATATCCGGATTGAGATTTAATAGTCTAGCGGGAGCTTCTAGTGATAGATGGCCCCGTCGCACCGCGGGCCTCCGATACTTTATGCGCACATTGCTCGGCCATGTTACGCTGCATTA
This sequence comes from Mysoria sejanus stolli, assembly GCA_018245835.1. Taxonomy (NCBI): domain Eukaryota; kingdom Metazoa; phylum Arthropoda; class Insecta; order Lepidoptera; family Hesperiidae; genus Mysarbia; species Mysarbia sejanus. The sequence goes on along the minus strand of DWEJ01002352.1, from coordinate 11,233 downwards.
TTATTTTACTTTCACATATCTACAAAGTCTATGACATTAATTGAATTTTATAAAAAATTCTTTAACATATATCACACTCAAATAAAATTGTGAAAAAAGCGGTTGGTACACCTCCCTGCGTAGGTACTTAAGTTCGAATTAAGTAATTATCTCTTGCTAACATGCATATCATGCTAAGACCTATTTTGCAGTTTAAATTTGCTAACGTTGCATTGTGATCAATTACGATACATGAATTCCATGTAATGTTGCTGTAATGTGTGTAGTACCTAATGTAATTCGTAAAAAAATGTGATTCCTGAAAATTAAAAAGTTACACTGATAATAATACACTCATGTTGATCACATAAATATGTGTACTAGACGGGAATCCGACATATAATCTATCCAACAATTATATATCCAGCAATTAATATATATCCAATATCTAATAATTAAGCTCAGTGTAACCACGCGATGACCAGGTCTGTCGGTATGAATATTGCGAAAAAAACAACCTTAGCACTTAAAACAGACAATTCTCACATGTGTTATTCCACAATTAATTCAAGGGTTGATACATGTTTATCAGCATTTACCATAAATGCACTCCAATCGTGTGAAGATAGATAAAGAAATTCAATAAAGCGGATTATTGTATTACATGTCGCCCAAAGAACCCTATTATCTTTGTTCAAAGAGGGATACCTTCCTCGACAAACACAAGCTCATGCGTATATACGTACATACATAGAACATGCGTAAGTGCTTCGACCGTCCAATATATCTCGGCGCGGCCGTCGCACTGAATATAAGCCGAGCATGTCCTTTTAACATAAATTTTCGTCAAAAATAAAAATAGGGTTATCGTCCCCTTACCAATATGCGGCGCGTTAAAGCGCGCCTATATTTCATGTAAGAATTATAATAATAGGTGCCGGCGAAGAAATATGGCGTTATACTCCTTCATGTTTATGGACTCCTAGTAATTTCGCAACAGCCCTTGCTAGTGATATACCTACACAACATCGCCAACCATCGGATATTATATATAATTGTATAGTGTGGTAGTAGGCATAAACAAAATTTCTAATAATAATTTTACATGGAGCTTTGAATTCCGAATAAATTATAACTTAGTTACAACTTTGTGTAGACGTTCGAGAGTTGTGGTTGCGGTGAGTAGGGTTCATTCTTTATTAATTGATATTTATGGTCCAACAGATTACTTATTAAGTTTAAGTAATTTGGTCAGAGGCCTTGTGGTTTACATTTCAGCGCATTTTACATTTCGGAGTTTGACCCCGGCACGTATCAGTTTTTCAAACGTAATATCACGCCTATAGTTTACGAAACGGTAGGCAGAGGATCGTAGTACATTCGCACGCCTCTCCAATTACGTTTACGTCCCACTATGGAATAGATGGTGCGCCTACCATACACCGGGCTCATTTCTGGACTTCGAGCCACAATTAGAACATCTAAATTAAAAAAATGTATTAGGTCGACCCGCGATTTGAATCTAAGACCTCCCGATCCGCAGTCGCGCTTGCGACCAACACGACCAACAAGGCAGGCAACGACGCTGTTTTTTTAAATTTGAGCATTTTCAATTTAATATTATGTGCTAATATGGCATATACATACGGTGAAAAAAATCATGAGGTAATTTACCATAACAAAGTTTCGTAACGTTTTTTAAGAGCTTGAATTCTGCCAATCTGCATTCTATTAGCGTGGCAGATTTTGATTTCTACCAATTTATTTTGACCGGAGAGCTATACAGTGGAGTAATAAAAGGAGTATTGAAGATGACCGCTATGATGATGACATTTAACTCCTCAAATACAGAAATCACTTTAGAATAAAAAATATAATTATGAAAAAGTCCATTATGTTTTTTATCTCATTATATGCAGAATTCCATGGCTTATTTATTTATTTATTTATTAAAAAAACATACCAACTATGCACATAAGAAAAATCTTACCCTAAACTAAACAATAAATACATTTTATATATGCACTTAAATTAAAGGTTTACACAACTTACTCAATTAAATAAGTCATAATCAGACAATAATGTAAATATTTAAAGTGAGCTTAACTAGAACTTATAAAAGGAAAAATAGATACATATTTTGAATATATATGTGTGTAAAACAATGTAGCCCTATCAAAACATACTTAATACGTTACGAACTTAATGCCACAGAAACTTTTTCTTAAATCTTCCTAGAGTGTTGGCAAAAATATCTATATCGGTGAACTGGAATTCAGTATTGTAATTTTTCAAAACAAGATTCAGAGGTGAATTACTGGCATATTTAACTTTGTTAAGAGATCTATAAAATGGTATATAACAACAAAGTCTTGCTGAAAATCTAGGAACATTAATATTAACTAAAGAAAGAAAAAACGAACAATCAATACATCGGTTAAGTAACTTATATAAAAACATAATTCTTAGCATTTCAATTCGTTTATCTAAAGGAAGGAGTTTGAAAGGATGTAGACGATCTTCGTAGCATTTTAAATGATTGTATGTGTTTGTGACAAAGGACAATCTACGTAAAAATTTTTTTGTACATTTTCAATACGCTGAATATTGTTTTGATACGTTAGATACCAGACAAGAGCACAATAATCGATGTTACTTCGAACGAGAGCATTGTATAAAGTTTTAACAGGAAGTTCCGACCTGAATTCCTTTGTGTGACGAATTATGAATCCTAATATTTTATAACATTTCTTTAATATATAACTAATGTGACTAGTAAACCTTAATTTCGAATCAATAATAACACCTAGATCTTTAATTTGTTCCACTCTTTTTAGTTTGGTTTTATTTATGTAATGGAAGGATTCATATTTAATATATTTACGACAAAACTTTATATGTAGGCATTTGTCCACATTTAAATCCATTTAATTTATACAACACCATTAAGCAATACCGTCATTGTCATTTTGTAATAAATCTTGATCACCTTTACACTGTACAACTCTAAAAATCTTAAGATCATCAGCATATAATTAAAACTCGGAAAATTTTATAAAATGCTTTATATCGTCAATAAACACGCTAAACAGAATTTGAACCAAAATAGAACCTTGGGGCACGCCTGACACAGGTGTACAGCATTTAGAACTGCACCCATTGATTATGACACTAATTTTACAATTTTTAGGTAAGAGCCGCACCATTGCAATAAAGCACCATCAATGTAGAATTGCTCCTTTAGCTTAAATAACACAAGGCTGTGATCCACTTTATCAAATGCTTTACTCATATCACTATATATTGCGTCAACTTCTCTACCAGCAGCAAATACCAGGTAATTTTTTCAACAAAGGTGAGTAAGTTAGTTGTCGTTGATCGTTTAGCTATAAACCTATGTTGTTGTTCACTGAGCAATTGTTTCATGTGCCAAATCTAATAGGGAGTAATAACTTGCTCAAATATTTTAATTAGCACAGACAGAATGTTATAATGCTAGGTCTATAGTTTTCGATTCTTTGTTTGTCGCTAGATTTAGGTATTGGTACTATGATTGCTTCTTTCCAGAAATCCTTCGTTCCTTATGTTCATATTGTTAATGAGAAATAATCCAAATTCTAAAGTATTGTAAGTACTTGCAATAAAATACAGGTTTCAGGCCTTCGAGTAGAAGTTAACATTTTAAACGGACGCATAATTTGAAACATAGTTCTTAACCATAAATGTTGTCCATAACCTCAATGTAACGAGCGTTACAAAAGTGACGTCTCGTTTGAGGCATTACATGACGTATATTTTATGTGATATGCGGACGAAGGACCCTTTAGGAAATCTTTAAGCTCTTATATCGTAGAGTATAAAATAAGTTCTCAATGTCCCGCCCAGCTTTACTGTGAAGTTTTCGGTTTCGGTACATTTTTCTTCACAAAAATCACACAAACATCATTTTTATACGGCTATGCAATTGGGATTTGACCGTCGACCTTGAGTTTGTGTCCTAAACCTGATGTCCTTCACGCTTTAAGAAATTGGGAAGCATTGTATAGATGAATATCATATGTGTGTTTATCGAGAAAACAGCGAAGAATTCGCGTGTTTCAGAAGGGCCACGTCCAATTTGAAGCCCAGGTTTCAGACCCATAAATGTACATCTAAAAGCTGATGGATGGTTGGATTTGACAAATATATTATGAAAATATTAATATTTATAATATTAATATTTTCTTAGTAGCTTCGTAGCTTTCGTAGCTTAGTCTCAAAAAGTGACGAGTTAGGAGGATAAGTATGTTTATAGAATTAGAATGACTCTTGAAATGTTTGGAATTTGGTAGGTCTCTCTCTATACGACATTTTATTGGAGCAATAAGATCAAGTTGAATATGTGCGCCTAAGTTTTGTTTGTACGCTTCTTATTTCGGGCAAAATATTCGCATATTCCGATTTGGCAAGGGTCAAAATATTTCCGTATCCCTACTCTTTTACCCGCGGCAATCGTTTTTATTAAATTCCTCTTTACGAAATTATACTTTTCTTTTGCTCCAATGAAAATTTATATATAATTACAAGTTCCACGGTTGTTTACTAACTACAATAAAGTTGTAGAACGTAATTTTTCGTTGCCTAATTTCTGAATTTAAAAGTTTTAGGATGTTTATTTATTCATTTGCTATTAAATGTTTAGATATATTTACTTAATATTAGGTATCAGGTGTAAAAAATAACTATTATTTGCTTGAAGTTCCAATACGAGGATATCTAAGGAATTACATCAATTTTTATAGATGGGGTTGTGTTATTAATCTTTATAATGAAAATGTCAAAGTTTTTAATGTTGTGACTTTGTTTGGTGGTACAGGTGTACATGTCAGTCGCATAATATGTAGTAAATGTACGGTAGTAGCGCCACTACGAGAAATAATTGACGTGTATCTACCAAAACACACGTGAGAGGATTGATCTGAGGCTATACACACAGGCGTTGCAAAACATTAGGTAGTATTCACTGAAACTGTCTTCAATCAGGAAATGTTGTTTATCTCCATGAAATTTATCATTCCAGCGTATACTGTAACACTGGTTATATTTGAGAAGGCATGTGAATGAGGTTTCTGTTGTTTCAGGCGATAGTGCTGCCGCCGCTGGCGCGGTGGCCGTACGAGAACGGCTTCACCTTCACCACCTGGTTCCGTCTCGACCCCATCAACTCTGTCAACATTGAGAGGGAGAAGCCCTATCTCTACTGGTATGAGGATATATGTATTTAACATTTTGATTTTGCTTACTACATAGTTTTCTTATAACAAAGTATTTTAGGTGAAAACTTGAAAATGGCTGTCATTACGTTACCTTATTTGTTTGGTATACTATACATATACCAGCTGTAAGATTTTCCAAAGAAATAAAAATAAAAATAAAGCGTTATGCAATTTAGTTACCGTATTGGGCTGTGCGCACGTCCAACCTAACCTTAATGGAGGGAGGGGGTGAGGCTCAATCGGTACCTGTAAATCGGTTTACGATATCGCTTGCAACTAACTGGGACGAGTTTCAGAACGCGAACGAAATGCGATGTCGGACAACGGAATTTGCTTGTTACCAGGAACGTAGGAATCGTACGTGATCGTTGTACTAAACATCAAAATGCATTAAACATTCTTCTTCAATTTGCACCAAATGCGTTTTATATTTATTTATATTCCATGATTTAAAATATATAGCAGCGATAGGTACAGATTTCATGTCGAAATAAATTCGTTTGTTAATGGATTGCAGTATTTTTTAAAGGTCTTTATTATTATTTATTTGTGTAGTTTAATTTAGTCTGTGCTTACGTACGTGCATATAAAAAGCCTATTACAAATTCTATTTCGTTTAATAATATTTTGAGAAGACATCTACTTTTGCAATATAAGTTTCATTGAAAAACTGAATTAATATTTTCATGGACTATATATTTCGCTCGTCACATCCCCACACCACCAGTTTCAAAACAAGCAAGGGCGTGGGCTACACGGCTCACTTCGTGGGCAACTGTCTGGTGCTGACCTCGATGAAGGTCCGCGGCAAGGGGTTCCAGCACTGCGTCAAATATGAGTTCCAACCGAGGAGGTGAGTGAAGAACTTTTCTAGTATATAGTTAGTGCTAGACACGTTTCAGTGATTAACTTGTACTAAATAATACTTTAATGTATTAGTATAACTTAACTGCTATTATCATAAGCTTTAGTATGTATTTTGTTATTGGGGGAGATTAACGATTAAGCTACTAACTCTTTATTAGAAAAGGCTTAAAAAATATTTATTCGTAACTCTATTTGAGATGTTATATCAATTATTGTTGGTATGTTTGGCACTAGGCGCTTTGTGCCCACCGCTTGAGCCGGCGCGATAAAGAGACCGTGTTTGTGGTTGCCCACAGGTGGTACGCGATCGCCGTTGTGTACATATACAACAGGTGGACCAAGAGCGAGATCAAATGCCTGGTGAACGGCCAGCTCGCCTCCAGCACCGAGATGGCCTGGTTCGTCTCCACTAACGATGTAAGTTGTTACATCATTTCTCATTGTAATAAAAACATACTTATACCTTAGTTTGATGATAAACTTACATCCCACTTAGTATTTATTTAACTGCTAATCAAACTACTTCATAAAATAAACCCGTAAGTACTTAAGTTATTCGTAAATTGCATCTTCTTCTCTTCGTCGAGTCGATGCTGATCTGATCATCCAATGTGGTGTCCAGGGTGTGCCGGGCAGTATATGTTCGTAGATGGTCAGACATAGTCGCCGCTTGGGGAGGCTCCTTTCATGCATCCCGTAAATTGTATGATTTCACATGATTTATTATTAAATTATTATGACATGGATATCGTCAAAGTTTTTCTGACGATGTGTAAGCGTACAATTTCACATACATAACTTTTCACCTGTAATCCTCGAAGAGGTAGGCAAAGGAATGTAGCACAATTTGTAATCGCACTTGCAACCAATACAACCAACGAGGCAAGCATACTGACATAGTTCATTATTACCTTGGGTTGTGTGTTTATTTAATTACCTATCGTGAATTATGTTTCAAAATAACATAATATAGACATCATCCCTAATTAAATAATATCTGAGCAATTACAAAATCGATTTAAACTGCGAAATTAATCTTAGCAACAGCCGCAGCCCTAGCAACCTTTGATATCACGATCAACGCCCAATCTATTACGTAACCCTAAATTTGTTACAAAGCGTACAATTACGTAATAAACAGGAGACGACAACAGTGGCATTATTAATATGGGGAGACAGTTTGTAAGCCTCGTGTATCCCCTTTTAATCCGTGCGCAAGTCCGTCAAGTACCAGGCGTTCATAACTCGCGGGAGCTTAGCGTAACGTCTCGTGTTATCTGTGTGCCGCATGCCTCGTGCCCGCGCCGCGTGGCGTTAGTCACGTTCTCGGAGTCAGAACAAGTCTTTTATCGATCCTTATTGTAGTGTCTACAGTACAGTGTCGGCGATGCTGATAATGCAGCAAACACGAAAATGAAAACGGAACGTAGGGTCTTCTAGTTTGGAAGATATTTTGCTTCAATTGAATATAATATCTTCCTTTATATCTGCTTCAGTTCTTGGCCAGCGTGGCAAACTATGCCTTTAACTTTTCTCATTCTGGGAGGAGCCCGGTGCCCAATAGTGCAACGATAAAAACAATGCTATTTGCAATGATATCCGTTCTGTTTTCTGAACGACAACACTGCACGTGCATTGAATTCGTTGCTACGGAACAAAAGCTACGTCACCTTTATGCCTTTGATCAGTGTTCCCAGACCAGGGACGCAGAACTGCGAGGAGCGCAGGTGCTAAGTTTGTACGCTATCGCTCCATAGTCATCGTTTCAAAACTGCTCGCTTCACGCGTTTCATTCGTTGCCTTCGTGCCGTTACAATTTATTTATAGACAGTAATGGTATACAAATTTCTTTTCTGTACGGCTGTTTGAAAAAATTGCTATAAGTAAGATTACATACATGAAGTTTATAGTTGGAATATAATCCATTCTATTCTTATCTAAATGGCACATAAATGTGAGATTTTTATGTGAAAAAACAGAACAAACTTAATTAATCTACGTCGATGCACAAATACTGAAATTTAATTCTGTAATATTATCGCAATTCTGTATAATTGACCAGTAAAAGAAAGGGCAGCGAGAGCTGTGTAGTTGTTTAGAGAAGCCCATGTCTAGCAGTCTGCAGACTAAAATGATGATGATTATGGTCATTGCGACATCTTACGTTACTATATTTGAAACAGAAGTGAAACGGTACATTCATCACGGTAAGATGTTCTGTGCACTTATTTCCATGGATATGTATTTTCAAAAACTCATACTCTAAGGATCACCGTTGTGTGGAAACATAAATATTTAAATATTTGATGCACGTTGCGTCTACAGGGGTCACGACACAACAGTGTTCAGAACTTCACGCGCCGCCTCAGTGCCTCAGACCGTCAGCTCGTCTACAGGGTTAGTGCTCGCGAGATGATAGCCGTGTTGTGAGTGTCTTCGAGCGCACTTCTCGTTCAGTTGTTAGTGCACTGTCGCTGTATGTATGAGCTTTAAAGGGTGAAAATACATATTTCTAGGGAAGTTATTGTGTCGCTCGGCTGCAAGTACGACTATAATTTCCGTTAAATTGTTTCAATGTGATTTGAAAAAATGTTAACATAAATATTAAGCGGATGACAGCTCTCATTTCGTCCCATTGTCCGACAAACTCCTACGGTCTTATATGCCAGTGTACTATTGGGAAATCAAATACTCTGAACATAGCATCTGTATCACTACTGAGTGTAATATGTATAATAAACACTTCATAGTGTATTTGTGATATGATTTTAAATTAAAACGTCTTTCCTGTCACTATATGAGCAATATATGATGTTTTATACAAGCTACGTACTTACATGTACACACAAAGGAATTCACTAGAGCGCAGTCCGAACGCGGAGCCCTCGTGCAAGGCGCTCGTATGAATATTCAAGGAGGTTCGAACGTGGACACGCATAGATTGCTCGCAATACGCAAACCACCACCTCCCTTTACTCGTCGTCATGTTAGCATACGATTAGTCGACGCGCGGGAATTACGCTTACATCCAACGGGTTCCGAAATAACTGAGGGACGCTGCTGATGTTGAAATATTGATCAGTGTTTTGAGTTATTTGAATAATGATTAACGCGTTGAGTAATTTGTTATTTATTGCCTTTTGGCTCTCGTGGGCTGCACCGCACTTATCGTTAGACGTGGTCGCGCCAAATCGGTCTATAATTAATAACGTCATTCATTATCCTGGAAATACCCCCGTAAGTACATACATACATACATATCTTCACGCCGGGTCCCGCACGGGGTAGGCAGAGAGCACGGAGTGCCAAACATCTCTATCCTTGCAGACCTGCCACGCCTCCTCCACATCCATAAGCCTTTTCGGTTTCGGAGACTTCTCACCCCCCCATCAGCCAGTATTTGGCCTATTCCATCTAGATGGGTGAGTCTTGGCCTCCCCTGGCACCTGCGTCCTTCAACATTCGCATTGTATATCTGCTTCGTCATTCTTTCATCAGCCATTCTCTCAACATGTGCGAACCAACGGAGCATGCCCTTTCTCATTTTCACACCTTTACTCTCTTTCATACTAAGCATCTTCCTTACGTCAGAATTACGAACGCGGTCGGCGAGGGTCAAGACGCAAATGCGACGCAACGACCTAAAGTATAATGTGTAAAATTATTTCCAACAAATTATATTAATATATACGCTTATTAGAATATTTTCATGATTCGATGTTGACTTTCACAGGACATGTTCTTTTGCTTGCAAGCTCGACTACCGATCGGGAGATCGTGGGTTCAAATCCCAGGTCGGGTACTACTGGATTTTTCAAATTTAGATTTTCTGGTAGCCCTTGGAATGTCGCCGGTGTAAGGCGATAAGCTGACCACCTATTCCATAGTGGGACGTAAACGTAACTGGTGACCTGTGGGAGTGTAGTTCTACTACAAGCTACTACAAGCGTGATGTTACGTGTCGATATTTAGTTTCATTAGTAAATCCGATATACTCAAAAATTACGGGTGACTTTAAGGTCCAGGTGTCCGCGTTGTGACACGAGCGGTATTTAACAGCAAACAATGGCTCTAGTGACCTCTTTTGTGTCATACTTACACCCGCAAAAGCGCCCCGCTCGCCTAATTACTTCAGTGTGAATAATATAACAGACAGCGTCCACTTTGTTCTTGGTCACGGCTCTCGTGATAATGTCGTCAGCGGTGGCTTTGTCGGCTTTGACCGTGCTCTTTCATAGAAATAAAAAATTAGTTTCGACCAATTTTTTTTACATGTCGTCCTGAACCGACGTCTATAACAATGAATCTAGAACAGATATTTTTTTTCTTTGTTCGAGTTCCCATTATTCCACAATTTACCGCATCCTGCGAGGGAATAAATGAATGTTTAATTATATTAAACTTAGCAATTTATAAACATACTGTGTTCATATACTACACACTAACAGCTTTATACGATCATCAGCCTCTTGAGTACATAAATATTAAGTTACGATGTTCTGTATTTCAGATGAGTTACATCCCTACATCCCTACATCCCTACAAACCTAATACTGTGATTCAGTACTAACATATTAATATTTTTATTATAGCCCTTCGACAAGTGTTACATCGGCGCTACGGCGGAGCTAGACGAGGAGCGCGTGTTCTGCGGCCAGATGGCTGCCATCTACCTGTTCGGAGAGGCGCTCACCACGCACCAGATCTGCGCCATGCACCGCCTCGGGCCCGGATATAAGGTGTGTAGTGTGCACGTTGAGATTCTGACATTACAATAATGATACTACTTCCCGACTAGAAATTTCAACTTGACATCTATTGGGCTCTCATCTGGTTGCCCTGTAGGGACCACAAATAGGGATGTCACGCAAAGCCCTATGCGGCCCTGATTGGGCAATCCCATTCGTGTCCCAAACGGGATAATTCCAAAAAGATCTCGTTGAGGCATCCCAGCCATAATCCTATATCCTTGAAAATAAAGTTACTATGCACTATGTATATTATTATAACTTAAAATAACAGCCGACATGATAAATAATGAAACATTTGTGCAGTGTGATACGCTTATCTACGCATGCGCATATACTGGATTTTTTTCTAAATAAGATACTTGATAAAAGTCATTCAGAAAT
>DWEJ01002351.1:0-11608 GCA_018245835.1 Mysoria sejanus stolli | reverse complement strand
AAATTAAATAAATTTAGCTGTACAATTACATACCACTGAATGTATTAATACCTACACGCCCTGTATCTCTTATTTATTTATTTATTCTTTTTGTAACACCTTATACTAAGGGATACAAGGGAGTACTTAATGCTTAATGAATATAATAATAATCTTATATCTTCAATGAAACTGTATCTACACTTTATAAGTCAACTCACAATGGTATAAATAAACTAATTCATTATTATTGACAACATTTTTATTATATCATAACGCCATGTCCTTAGAGTTAGGCAGATAACACCAAGGTTTAAATTATTTCTATCCTTATATATTTGACGCGCTGTTTTGATTCATATTTGTGTTCATACACGCACGTCAGCTTAGGATATCTTAACAGATGCATATTTATTAATAATCTTTGCTTAATATCCAGTCTGTTTTACAGCATAATCTATGTCGGTCTCCATGGGTCTATTGAAATAAATTGAACGTTATTGCAGTCTGGGTGACGTGACCACCCCCCTGCTGCTCGCATCAGTCTCATTGCGTTATGAGTATCTATTGAAATCAACTCGCTTACTCGATTTTAACTCGATGTTAAATTTAAATAACTTTTGTCGTTTTTAATTTTTAATTTTAATTTTGTCATTTTAAAAATATTTGGTTACAATATGGTACAATTAAAATAGGGAACATTAATAATAAAGCGGATATGTTCTGTTAGTAATCAAATGTTTTTTATGTCAAGACAATTCTACAAAATCTTAAATTAATGTGATATTGAAAAAAAATATTTAAGCGATATTAAAAACGATTTCAAGTTTATTTAATATCTTCAATATCAGTGTAAGTAATAATAACAATAATATTTTAAAGGACGTTATTAAAAGGTATTGTTGAGTTGAGGTAATCAAAAACTCCTTTAAAGCTGGGATTTCTTCAAATCTAATATTTCTTCAATGCCAAGATTTCTTCAGAGCTAAGTCTCTTTTGCCATTGACAAAAGTCAAGGAAAGCTAGATAATTCATTTATTTAAAATACGAACTAAAATGAATAGAATTTTGCATTCTTTAACTATTGTTTCTTTATTATGATTGTTTATTATGTTTATTAATTTACTTTATTTACCTATTTCATTTATTATATTTACTTATTTTATTTATTTATTTTTTTTATTTATTATATATTTACACCATTAAGTTATAAAAACAATATTGTATAAAAAATATAAAATAAATAATTCTTTCATTAAAATTAAATTATACAATAACACAATTCAAAATACGAGTACAATTTTGATTTCATTATATTGTGCTTTCAGTTTCATTTAGTTTGCTTTTCCAATTATATAATTCAACAATGCATCCCATGCATCGCGTAGGTGGCAGCACCATATCACTTTTGATACCGCGTAGCTGTCAATGATCAACACTTGAATCATACCTCTTTGATTGAGAAAAAACTTAGATTGCCACTACGACCCAGTGACGGTTGAAAAGTATTATAAGAGTACATTATTTAATCCAGCCATAACAAAGGCCGGAGATTTATGTATAATTAATGTTCCGAAACCCCGAGTACGTTCGAACAAAGAGATTCAGCACACAATTTGCATTCCGACAACTATTCCGCCGTAACAGAAGATGTATTTTACGAAGCGCAATGAAATCCTATTGTCTTGTTCTGTTCAAAACAATGTCAGCGAATTATAATTGTTTTAACTGGTGTAACGTGGCAATATACTACGCTCTTCTGTCTATCTCCTCGGGGATGATAGGCGTGATAGACCAAGACTGACTTATCGTGACCAAACAAGTCAGATAGCGGGTGATCCATATGTCAGAAGTGTCTCCGAAAGATGCGTGTGATTTAAGCAGATGAATGGTGGTGAGCTTATACCGTACACCAAGCACATATCCAAGCTATGAGCCACTATTAGAAAATTTACGTTAAAAATCTAGCAGTGCCCGGCTCCAGATTTGAAGTCAGGTCCTCTTTCTTGATCGGCAGGCGCTGTTGCAACCAACACTCAATGAGGCAGTCAGTGGTGATTAGGTATATATTTATAAGTATATTCAAACTTTGTCATTTAAAATAAATAAAATAAAAGAAGTAAACCAAATTTAAAACAAATATAATCTTAATATATTTTATGATGAATCACAATAAATTAAATCACATTTTTGCTTGTTAATTGCAACCGCGGGAAGCTGACGACCACAATCTCTGGCGAGCGCTGAAAACTGAAATACAATTACAATAAAACACTTTAACTGCATAATTTAATGTTATTATTACCACACAACCGACCAACTTTCAAGTTTCATAATAACTGTTAGATTTTATTGAGTTCCATGGCTACAAAAATATCGTCGGACTTGGCTTATTTTACGGTTGAAAATTCATGAGATTTTGCTGTAATTCATAAATCTAAATAAAAAAAATATTGTATGAATATTGACCATCTTATATTTATATTTTAAATTCATTGGGATACTAAGTACTAATTCGTTTGTTACTGATATACATAACATCACGCCTGAATTCCCGAATATATTGGCAGAGAAGTTTATTAAGCAACCACATTTCACCGGTTACGCTTACGTCTCACCATGAAAAAGAAGGTGAGCTTATTCCATATATCGGAGATAAATGCAGACTCCGAGTCACTAGTAGGAATTTGAAGTTGGAAAGACCGAATAGTACGCGAAGCGGGAATGGAACCTAGCTCCTTTCGATCGGTAGTCGTGCTTTGCATCCCCTCGACCAACGAAGCAAGCTTCACTATTTGCCCAATAAGAACTTGAGATACCCAACTTGTATAGTTTTAAAATTTAAATTTGTTTGCCGCATAGTAATTGGACTCTCTGTACCATATACCCACCTACACTTTAGAACAACATTTCTGGAATTTTAAAACTATAACGGCGGTGAGAAAAGCACAGACTTATCTGGAAATGAATACATAAAAAGTATGTTAAGAACACTAACAATTTTAAGGTATTTAATTCTAATGGAATAAGTTGAGAAAAAACTTATTTGTAACTAATGTCCACCTGCGTTTTATCACATCCCTTCTCAAGTTGATATTCCTTCCGTATTAAGCCAGGTGATATTTGACTTGAAAATTAACGTAATTAGATTGTAATTATTTCCGGAATTACTAATAGAAAGTTATGGAATGATGTCTCTCGAACAGCTGTGTTCCTTTTTTAAATTCGTCAAGGCGTTGACATTGCAAATGTTCCAAGTTTAAAAATTCCTTGCTTAATTTGTCTAATTTTAAAAAATGACATAATTAGCAAAGTATAATATAGTTAGTACGTCATAAAAAAAACCTAACGTAAACGTTATCTTCTGTTAATTCAGCATTTTCTCTTTCAATGTCAAAAGGTATTTCAATCTATTTTCCAGCGTATCTGAGGGTGACTTTGTAACTTTCGCAGGTTTCATCTCTCCCGGACCTATCTCCACATGTGTTCGTTGTCTTCGCGTAAGCAGCTGCAACGCTGCAAGGGTGTCCGAAACCTTAAACAAGTAACAAAAAAGAGTTAAATATTCACCTTAATTTTTATGGAATATTTGTTGCAGCACTTGAAAAATCTACAAGTATAGGTATACTTCTTATTTCTTAAAGCAATTAAATTCCGAGATGTTTCGTACAGGTCTCTGTAGAAACTGTGAAATACCCAGAACGTGCCCCATCACCCTGCTTCGTATTAACTAACTTAATGGTATATTTAGAAAATACTGCCACAGATTTTCCTGGATTATTATCTCGTTAAGCATATGTGAAAAAGTTATCCAATACATATATGTATGGCATGTATAACAAACTTGACTGCCTTGCTGACCGAGTGAATGGTTGCGACCGCGACTGCCGATCAAGAGGTTCCGAGTTCAAAGCCCGGGTCGGATACTTTTGATTTTTTCTAACTTGAATATCTAGTTAAAATTTCTAATAGTGGTACGGAGTCTGCATATGTGTTCGGTGTGTGGCAATATGTGCACTACTTATTCTTTAGTGAAACGTAAACATAACTGATAAAATATTGGAGTGTACTATATTAATCTGCCTACCGCTTCGGGGATTACAGGCGTGAATGTGTTATACTATAGTAAAATACATGTACTTGAATTTTAAAAGCATCTTTGCACTAAACAAAAGATATCTCTTTTGTTTAGTGCATGTAGTAGATAACATTTGACAAAACACAAACGGACAGCAAGAGGTGAAATGGAGGTTAGGTATATATAAAATATTCTTTTAATTGTAAATTGTTCTGTCAGCTGTCACTTGTCAATGATATCACCACTGAATGCCTTCGCCTGACTGTTGATAATAATAAAAAACAAACGCTACACACCTCAATTTCCAAACTGTTTTCATTCAAATGGCTGTCCTGCATTTCTTTCTGTAAATTTCCGGTCGACACAATGACTTCAAATAAAGTTTTATTTACAAAGTAAGATAGAACACATGTTGATTGGAGTATGATGTATATTACAAAGAAAGATGTCATCTGTGAAAAAATTAAAACAAAAATTAAAACATATGTAACTACTCAAGAAAAAAACGATCACGTATTAAATCGTGGTTATTGCATTTTTTTGATATATCGTACATAGCCGAGATAGACCTGGCAGAGTTCATCAGGACGAACAAACGTGTGGACTTTTGACCAGTACCAGTACTAATTAAATGGATGTTTGGTGCACTTCAAATACTTAACACAGTAGAGTTATAAATGCTTAACATTTCTTAGAGCTTACGAAACTTTTAAGCCACGTAAAGAATTTTCTATTACATGAAAGAAGTCGTTCATAGCACCGAAAGTATACAATTGGATAATAAAAAAATATATGGAGAACAAATAATTGCGATTCTTGTTACTGTAAGGTAAAAAAGTATCCGCCTAAAGGAGAATTTACTAAGCTAAGTACTCGTGTGGTAAATTGGCTCTCATAAAAAATGTTATGATTTAAAACTTTACCTCTAGCTGATAAAAAAATTTATGGAATGCTACAAATTACAACTCTCATCTCAATTAGATAAAAAGATTACCTATCTAAAGTTGAATTAAACTTGGTATTCAGTCAAATAAATCCATGTAAATTATAGATATACATTTATAAAACTTTAAGCGTCCTTATAATACATCCTTATAATGCATGACACGATCCTTACCTGTTATGTAAAAACAATAAACTGAAGCTCAATTTCAACAATGTCAACAGAACAATCCAATTGAGCGGGACAATCGGAATCATGTCCGAGTAATATCATTCATGTTTTAATTAAAATTCTCATTGCCTGAACATTTACCGAGTCGCTCGCGCTAAATTAGTTTTTCATTTCAATTTTTCTTCAACGCTTACTTCATGACTACCTCCGGTGTCATTATGGATATCATTTTTTAATATCACCGTTCCATCTAATTAGACGCATCAGACGCGACATCGCGTAGCACGGCTACGTAACCTGGTTGCGTACCGTTTAAGAAGCCGTGCTCTGCGATGCCCAATCGGCATGTCCAACTTACGAATTATGGGAAAAAATCCCTTAAAAGAAGCCTATCTAGTACAGAACTTCAACAGACTAATGATGATAAATTTAACCGAATTAATTTTTTACCATAAAGCAACGGGAATATTCTGTAATGTGTAATGTTCGTTGATATGGAATAATTAATTTGATTTAATAATACTTTAAGTTCTGTCGGACTTACGACTCCGAAACTCAGCGACTTGCCGACATGTAATCTGAATTTAAGGCACAGTGGCTATTCTATACCTTTATTTATCTTAATCGGTTATAAAATAAATATGTACTTTAAAATATTTCGTCGATTAAAATATAATAACCTATCGATATCGATATATGGAGCAGAGTTCGCGAGAAAATATCGACGTCCATTGTATTTCGGTTATTATCTACTACCCTAAATTTAATCATAGGAATAAAATTTCTACCAAGCCTTTGACATGTTAAAGGATCCTACTAATTTTAATATGGTTTCAGACCATTTACTTTCACTATGGCTTGGAATTTGTTATTATCGAATTCGTCTGTGTTCGACCACGGGACTCATGTAAAATTTTTTTTTTTTTTAGTACGGAGCGGTTTCATAGATTAGGTACTATACTATAAGTTACATACAGAATAATGCAGATACATTTAATTATGTATATAACCGATATTCGAAAAACGTTTCATAATACAATATTTTTATACATCTTATCATTTTTCTTAAAACTTTTTCCATTGAAATTTTTCATCAATATTTAATTTCGAACGTTATTCGCGGAAGATTTTTCCTTTCTCATTAGCATTTTTATTATCGAGCTTTCTTTCAAAGCAAAAGGATTTATATTCAGCCAGTCAGAAAGATTTATTAATGATTTACCATAAAATTAGAAAGTTAAGTACATCGAGGTGTATCGCATACTAAAATAAAAATATACTAATAAAAAAGTTACCGAATTAAACTTTACGGGCACATTTGTTACGGTTTTAAAGTTTAGAGTGATTGACCAATGTGTCCATATATTGAGGATATTAAAAAGAAAAAGAATTCTATACAATGTATGTTAGATAGAAAAATAACAAAACACGTACAATTAGAATGATAATGAATGTACTCCATTACGTTATTCAAATATGTCTGATACTTACTAACGAGGCAGTCGCAATACTCTAAAACCTGCCACAACGTACACGCACAAAAGAGTCGTGAATGTAGCAAAAATACTCTAATTCTTTAAAGGTAGAGGTGTATTTGACACTCGGGTTTCTCTGCCTATCCCATTAGACGAGATGACAACATTTTTTTGATTAAAAATATTGACATTCATACATCTGGTTTTATATTAACGATATTTTTATTAATGTAGAAATATATAATACAAAGCTTAAAAGTTTAGTAGAATGTTGCCACTCAACTAAATAGGTAGAGGCAAATCTATTACCTGACTGTCACCCGGCGACGTAACGTTTTACATAAATCTTGTCGCTGCCGCAGTAAATTCCGACAAATACCTTATTACGGCCAGAAAACCTGGGAAAAACCTTTTATCTCTGTCCCGTTTCAAATTGCCCTCGCGTTTTTTATTTAAATAAAATAGCGAACGAGCAAGGAACCACCTGGTATAAAGTGGAAAAGCCTTGCACGTCTGTCACATATAAGTAGAATAAGCAAGTTCTGATTGCGTTCGTTCATTTGAACATATAATTTTATAAAAGTTTATTATAGAAAGTTCATTTTATATAAACAACTGAAGTTTAAACTCATATTTAATCTTGACTGCCTCGTTAATCGTGTTGGTTGCAAGTGCGACTGCCGATTGGGAGGCCCTGCGTCCGATTTCCGGCTAGAACACCCCAAAATTTTCTAATTTAGATTTTCTAGTAGTGGTTCGGAGTCTGGATACGTGCCCGATGCATGGCAATAGGCTCACCACCTAGTCCATAGTGGGACGTAAACGTAATTGGTGAATCGTGGGATTGTTCTGCATTCCTCTGCCTACCTCTTCGGGGATTACAGGCGTGAAGTTATTTATTCGTTAAAATCATTTATTAATTTCCTTTGAACACATACAGAACATGGGGATGGTGAGCCTCGATACTGTTTGAACAAAGAGTTTTGCTACCATACAATTAATCATAAGAATTTTCTTAGATATAAATTATCACTAAGAAATCTCTTATTTTTGTAGGGCACTGGGGAATCGAAACCTCCTTGTCCTCGTATAAGTAGGTCAAGGAATTTTTCCTGTCATTGTCCTTTTTATCGTGCCTTGCTCTCGCTCGTCATAGCTACAATAGGCTCAATTGGCAATGTGTCTTACATTGCCAATACATGCAGCTGAACCATTGCAGTTATACAGCATTAATATTAGGACAATTAAAGAGTATCAGTTAACACGCTGTAATATGTCATTAAGCACTATTATAATATACAATTGAAAGTGATAGTTTAGGAATAACAAATTTACAGGGAAAATTAGCACCTATAAAGTCGAAAGTGTTGTACAGTTATTCAAAACTAAAATTCAGATACAAAAAGCAATCAAATTGAATCGATAGCGAGCATTGTCCACCTGAAGAGTATAAAGACACAGTGCGGGTCTAAGCATTAAGAGTTCCAAGGAGCCCTAAAAATAAACTGCGACAGCAATTTGCACAGTGGGATTCCCTGTGGCCGGCGCGCACACCAGTCGCCGAGCGCGCGCACACACGCACACAGCGCCGCGCGCTGACGTGTGCTGCGGTTAGCGCCCGCACACCGACCAACCGCGAAATGCTCAATTCATATTAAGGATATTTTAGGATACTTTTATACACGATTGACCAAAGTAGACTCGAAAAGAGCCCTTGTTATGAAGAAAGCTCGTAAATTCTGTACATGTATATTTTTCTATAGTGAGTATACATATATCTGAATAATATTTTTTACGCCTAAACGCAGCACATATTTGTCCTTTCAACAGGTTCACGAACCATTGTAATAAAGAGCCACTCAAATTCAGTGTATTGACTTTCACTTTTACTTATGAACAGTGTATTTTCGAGAAGGAACACTGGTTTCAATCCTATCTGAGGTCTTAAAATAAAAGTTTCCGCTGGTTGCAAACAGCCACAGCACGCAGTACGGTTATAGAGCCAGAAACAGCACATAGTAGAAAACTAACTGGAGCCAAAAGAGAACGACGCTTGTTAAAAGCGAGAAGTATTAAATAAACGTAAATCGAGGCATGTTTCTGTGATCATTCCTAGAGAATTACCGATACATTACTCGGTCAACACGACGAGGTATGCGCAGCACGTTTTTTTTTTGTTAAAACATAATATTTTACATGTAATTGCAGTCGTATGATTCAATTACAATTGCGTAACACATCAAATTGCATGAGGCGTATCAGATTTCCTGGACCTGACTTGTTTGTACACGTGATTCTTCGATGTTCATATATTTTTTATACTTGTTAAGAATTTAATTGAACTGCAACATGCGGCGCGCGTACTCATGGCGGCCGCGGTAATTACTGACACCTATTGCCATTGACATCATGCTATTTTAAGATAAGCAACATCGTATGACTGATTCTTACACCGACAAATATGATCTGACGGTAGACATGGCAGGTAATAATGAAGATTAATACAGATTAATACAATGGATGTTTGGAATAACATAAATCTTGGACACTACTGATCTGTTATTATTAATTTTCGACTGTTGTTCGCAACTGTGACCTAGAATGGACAATGACGTGACTGTCGTTTCGCAAAATCCAACGTTTTACCACCCGCCTACGACATCTTACACGGCTCTCACAATTCCACAAACGTGAGGATCCATTCATGACTAAAGCCCAGATCACACTTTGCTTTCATTACAAATCATCTGCATTTTATATTTTAATTTTATTTTGTCACATTTTCCTGTATTTTATTTTTGTCGCTTATCGGTCGTATCTCTGAAGACTCATTCCAACAATAACAACTGAGCGTACACAATATTTATATATCTCAGTCTCGATAACGAGTACGCGAAGGCCGCGGTCACAAAATTGCAACATTCGTTATCACGTAAGTCAGTAAACCATTGTATCATCTCCACACACATTACATGTCGTGTCCGATGGATACTATAATTTATAGGTTGGACTCGTTTTGGGTCCACATGCTCAGAAAGCCCATGTGCATTTATCACGTCAGACGGTACGAACGTTCTGTAAGGTGTTAAGTAATTATTCGAACAAGCGCGGCTTTGACATCCTTATATGGAATAATGTATTTAACTGGCACATGAAGCCTTAAGCCTTCCAAGCAGCCAGCTGACTCAGGGAGAGTGTTGCGGTCTCTGCAGGAACCATCTCACTAACTAACTAGCAACTGTCACTAACAATGTTTCCCCGATATGCGACTCGAACAGGGCAGCGGTTGCGCACGGAGACAACGACTTTTCGAAGGAATTTTTGAGAAAGTTTTCAATGTATTTCTTATCCGTAAACACATTACATGAAAAAACCTCTGTTAAACAGTTTGTCTATATATGTGGATAAGTGAAGAATGTTTGCTTACAATATATACTAAGGTATAATAATATCATAAAAATATATAAAGTAATCCTTCGATATTAACAGAGTACGTTGTATACAAGAAATCTCTACAGAATGATATAACAATTTCATCAATCATTAATTTAAGAGTAGAAATATTTAGAAATAATATATTTGTAATAAAAAAATATAAACATATTTATGAAAAAGAACTGCCTGAAGAAAAGAATTGACTGCCTCGTTGGTCGTGTTGGTTGCAAGTGCGACTGCCGTTTGGGAGGTCCCGGGTTCGATTCCCGGGTCGAACACTACAAAAATTTTCTAATTTTAATTTTCTAGTAGTAATTTGGAATATGGATATATACCCGATGGATGGCAATAGGCTTACCACCTATTCCATAGTGGGCTGTAAACATAACCGGTGAAATGTGGGAGTGTTTTGCATTCCTCTGCCTACCTTTTCGGGGATTAAAGGCGTGAAGTTACGTTTACATTTATTAAAAATAAAGTTTAGGAAACGGTATTGTTAATATTACTTTCACGATACAGTTATTGTTTTAAAATGTAATTACAAATAACTTTTCAAAAACTTTAAAATATTAGACTGATTACACAAGTTTCAATTTTGCTTCAGAACATAGAAGATTAATAACGGTTTTCTTCCGGGCAGAATGAGCCAATCACCGCCGCGATTCGAGTTGTAACACTTGTAACACGAATTTTACTCTTGAGTCGTTACATCCCTGTTTTCTTCATAAGTTAATCACTGGGCTGATTTCAATTATCTAGAATTATTATAAGCTCGCATTAACAAGCTTCTTGCTCGTTAGACTGACACACGAAGACGAAAAAGTGAAAAACCTTTTAAGCAGAAATAGGGGAAGACGTACGTACAATATACGTAGTTGTACAAATGTATAACAAATATAATATGACTTGAATCTTATATGAATGAATCTTATCACTTTCATGTGAAATTGAGGCCGTAAAAAACATTGTTGTGTACACAAATATATCAAAACGTGCTGTCTGCATAATTTTGTTCAAAACATTTTATCTTTAATTCAATTAATTGTATTGTTAATTCATAGGTTTTCAATGAAACGTGTAGATTAATTTAATCACACAATCGATCAACAACTTGTACGTTTATGCGTCCAACTGATTGGATGTATAATAACATGTTATTATGACACACCTTTGTTTCTAGGTATATCTGTTGTGTATTTATCGCTGCAATTAGCTATCGCAACTGGCCGATCGGGCGGGACAGAGACAGCATGAGGATAACGTGCAACGAACGCAGGTTCACTATTTTATGTAGCGGCAGTTTCGCACAAAAACACGTCACTTTCTAATGTTTTGGACAATTGTACATCGTGCCCAGTGCGCAGATCGGTGGTTGTATTTATTGCGTCGCGTGATCGTTATATATGTAGATTATATCAGACTAACTTATTGTTGCTTATTAGCTATTACAGGACTATTTGCAAACACTCACTTGTAGCGTGTGTATTGTTGAATTTTTCATTTCCATCTTAGAAGGACTAGTGTAAC
>DWEJ01002350.1:0-11608 GCA_018245835.1 Mysoria sejanus stolli | reverse complement strand
TTCGACCCGGGAATCGAACCCGGGACCTCCCGATCGGCAGTCGCACTTGCAACCAACACGACCAACGAGGCAGTCATCTTAGTAAATATAGTATTTCTCTTTGCAGTGTCATTGTGGCTTATTGCAATTAAAACTCAACTGTTATACATATACATAATATATTTCTATTCTGTACTATACTCCTCAGCCTGCCTCTTTGGGGATTACAGGCGTTATGTTACGTTTTTGGTGTAATCAATAATAAATGATTATTAATCTGCCATTCAGTATCATGTGATTTAAGTACTTAATAAATATTCATATTAAAGCGATACAAAATAGATATAAATATTGGAATTGAATATTATCGATAATAGGTATACACGCGAAGAACAATAATATCGATATTCTACAAGTAATTAAACTAATTATTTTTATTCTGGAATGATACGATTAAATTAGTCATATAATACAAGAAAAGGAACACAGTGTAATATTTGAAATAGGGCTAACATTGCATTATAATCGCAATACTAATTCATAATCACAGACTCATAATTATTTTTTAGTAACATTCATATCTTCACACCAGGTTCCTTACGGGGTGGGCAGAGATATTGATACTGACTGTGATAAATGATAAAAGTAATACAAAAATTTACAGTGAGGTCTTGTATGTGATGGTCTTGGCGATCCAGGCGGTGGCGTGCGTGAGGCCCTCGACGAGCGCCACGGAGCCCAGCGCCTGCACGCTGAACACCGTCGCCACGGAGTCGTACAGCAGCTTGGGCGAGAACACCGTCCACACGAACAGGTGCCGCCGGAACACCAGCGCCACGAAGCAGTACACCGCCACTTGGTACACGCGGTGGCACGCGATTATGTTCGTCGTGCGCCACACCGTTTGCTGGTACCTGATTGATGGTCGAATAGCATTTATTTAGAAAGTGTATGAGAATAGCCTCATCACTTATTCCAATGTATAGTGGAAGGTAACCGTACTAGGAAATGTGGGCGTGCAGGACACTACTCTTTCTACTTCTTTGGGAATTACAGGCGTGATGTAACGTTTTACAATCCCTCGGGTGTTGCAAATGGTCACAGACAACGCCACCCGCGTACGATCAGGTGGTCACTCTGCCTGTTATCACTCTGAATATATAAAAAAGCCGGTTGTATTTTTATATTCAAAATTTTAATTTAATCAAGGTGAGGTCGTCGGCAGGCTGCAGTGGCATCCTTTCGATTTTTGATACTTACATAAATCGTTACAGAATTTCGAGTCAAGTCACATAACAAAAATCGAAGACTAAAAAAGGGCCGTAAAGGGGATGCGGCGACCACTACTAGATGGTCGTACGGTCGAGCGCGCTCACCCGGGCCAGCGGCGCGCGGCGGCGGCGCGGCGCGCCAGCAGCGCGGCGCCGGCCAGCGCGGGCGCGGCGTACGCGTGCAGCCCCGTGCGCGCCGCCACGTGCACCGCGCTGTACGCGCGCAGCCCCACGTAGCCCGCGCCCAGGTCCACGGAAGCCAAGCTGTTCGAGTTGCCCTGTCGCCGCAAGCGGTTGTGGGTCTAATTGTCAATGACTATGTTTGCGTTTTAAAACTGTTTTATTTAGCATACGCTTTTTTGTTACTGTCTTTTGTTTAATTGCGTTAAATGTAACAGTTGAAATTTTACCCTCTTCCTCTTGACGGATTCATCTGATATTTATTACACATTATTAGTTCTGACGATACGATGTAATTGTAATATTATTGTATTAATAATATACCTTTGCAGACATTAATTGATAACAGCAGATTACCACTATCATGAAAGTTTAACAGATTAGCAATTCCGACTGGCGTATTACGAAATTTATGCGGGTATTAAAATAAAAACGTTATTAATAACCACGATGATGAACATAAATTAAAGCTTATGGAGTATTGTTTAAATAATATCCTATAACATTTTGATTAAAAAAATAATGTTGAAATACTTTTGATTCAGTACAAATATTTCAATTATAGTTCAATAAAAATAATTTCATTTAAATTGAATATAAGTAGAAAGGGAAAGAAGACAGATGAGGAGTACAAAAAGGATATGGAATCGGAGAGACATACGTGGAGGTACGATGGAATATACTCACCTGATAAAAGAAAAATAGAGATCCGATCCAAATATGCGACAGCGTGTACCCGATGGAGTCCAGTGCTTCCGTGTCCTTATTCGATTTGATATCGAGCAGCTTGTGGTCCAAGCACTTGGTGACCAGCATGCTCGTGAAGTATATACTGGGGACCATTATCACATTGTGGGGTCGCATCAGCAGTATCACGATGAGCATCAGATCGTTCAACATGATGTGCGTCAAGGAGCGTGCCAGGTTCAACTTGACCGCCTCCAAATTCCACGGCTCCTCCATCTTGTCGTAGAAGAGGTCCTCGCTCTTCACCTTGGGCTTGGCGTAGTCGAAGACGCCGTGGGCGTCGCGGGCGGGCCGCAGGCCGCAGCGGCGCAGCGCGGCCGCGTACGCCAGCAGCTCGAAGGCCAGCTGCAGCGCCAGCACCGCCCAGAAGGCGGCCACGACGAGCGCGGGGTCGACGGGCAGCGCGGCGCGCAGGCGGTAGCACAGCACGCAGCCCGCCGCCAGCGCCGTGAGCGCCGAGTGCGCGTGCAGCGTGTTGTTCAGGTAGCGCACGTTCCACAGGCAGATGCCGCACGTCAGCAGCGTGCCTGAGACCGACCGCGAGCTATGTACTCGGCGATAGATTGCATTGAATATTATCATCTTACTAGCTGTGTCCGCGACTTCGTCTGCATTTAATTACTCCTTATTGTAAGCTTTCTGCCAGTGAAAGTTCCGTTAAATTCGGTCTAGCCATTCCAGAAATTAGCCGAAACAAGCAGACAGCCAAAAATAGGAAAAAATGTTAGTTTGATACATAATGTGCATTTTTGAAAAAGCGGTTAATTTAATATTACAAACAGACACTCCAATTTCTATTTATTAGACTTATTATTATTAGTATTGTTCTTAACAATTAAATTAAATGAATTAAGTGATCGATTGTCGAGTGGGGCACGATGACTCAAGAAATCATCATGTCATTGGTCAATAGATGATACAAGTCCATACCGACGCCGAGGTGTATGTGGAGGTACATGGAGTTCTCGGGCGCGTTCAGCCAGTCCGCGGAGTCCGGCAGGAACAGCCAGCGGTCGCCAGTTTGATTCATCGTTCTCAAATACCTGCAAATGCAGTTTACAATTACTTCCTACGAACAAACCGTGATCGCCTTTATTCCTCATATTTATGTAAATATTTGTCCCCGATATAGTAGTGTTTTTAGACCGATATCATTCAAATACAATATGAAAGTAATGCTTACCTATGCAAAGCTATCAGGATCACCCATTTGGGAAGCAGATCCAGCCCCACAATGTTCATCCTTTGTTCCAGCGCCGGTTTCTCCTGAACTTCGGTGGCGCCCTTCAACTTCTTAGCTATGTACATGACAAAGACCACTGATGTGCGTATCAGGATGAAAAACATCAGCGTGTTCCAGAAATAGTACCAGGTCATGTGCTCCTCCTCTATGAAGCTCGTTCCAAAGAAGGTGAATGCGTGGAAGAGCGTCCCCGCCGCCAGTAGCCAGTCTATCGCGTTCATGTCCCACAAGTGGGACAGGTGGTCGATATTCTCCACTCCCACTTTAATGATGAAGTAGCAGATTGTGAGCGCGCAGCACGCCGCGATGGGAGCTACGGCCCAGGCGGACTCGAACGAACAGAACTGGCTCTTCGTCTCACTGATGAAGCAAGACAAGCCGAGGGCGAGTCCTATCACAACAAACATTACTATGAAAGCGACGATTTTGCTCAGTGTCGTGACTTTGTGCCGCCCCACTGGCACCGTGGTCCTCTTCAGATTGAACTCCGACTGAAGCGAGTACAGGGTGACAAATATTAACGCTGCCAATATCTGAAAACAATTTTTTGGAATATCAACTCATTCTTTATAGTACCTTGATCCATTGCACCTCACCGCAGCATGAGATGACCACATCTTAATGATATTCGAGTGCTTGAACTGTTTATGTTTTTTATTATATAGACATTTGCAACTAAATCACATAGCCTTACAGTTTACTTTATGAAGAGAAAAAACCTACTATTGACCCACCCCTTTATCTCCTCTTTCCTTAAATATCTATTAAAATATTGTGTACATTCACCAACCGTGAAGAGGAGCAGCAAGGCGACGAGCAGCGCGAACACGTCGAAGTCCGTCTTGGTGCTGTTGAGGCGGCCTGCCATGTCGTGCAGCGCCGCCTGGTAGAACTCCTTGGCGATCTTGGCGGCGCTCACCTGCCCCGTGGCCAGGTAGTGCCCGAACTGCTTCTCGGCGCGCTGGAACGTCTTGTAGAACTCTGCGGGTCGAAATTATTGCAGGCATCGAAACTATCGTTATATTAAAGTCTACCATGTACATTTAGAGGGATTGTTTTTTCAATCACAAAAAAGACTTGTAGTGCTACTTTAGGTTCCGCACCATGGTACCGAGTGAAGAATAGACTGACTAGTAAGTTAGCTTAGTTTAGTTTATGGCAGGTATAACCTAGTGACAAATATTTACGAAATGTAGATGCAGATGTCACTATTAGCGCATACGAATTAGCACAAATCATCATGAGCTGCTTAAATAAAGAAAAATCACAATAAAATTGTTTGCCTACGTATTAACGTACCAGCCTCGGTGGGTTCCAGCTGCCTGGCGTTCTGCGCGGCGACCAGGTGCAGCAGGTACAGCTGCTGGCGGATGTCGGGCGGCATGAGCGACGGCAGGATGGCGCCCGAGCTGTCGCCGGGGAGGGGCGCGTTCAGCAGCCACGCGATCGTCGGCGCCACGTCCACCTGCGATATCACCGGCCCGGGGCCCAGTCTGCGGGTACAGGAAACACAACAACATTTTATTTAATGCACAAGTTGTACGAGACATTGCTAAGATTGTATTGATTGGTATATACTACATCGATAAATCGTCAGAAGCAAAAACATAATATGTACAGGTGGATTTTCTTGAAAACTTCGCTAATTTGTCTTAGTTTGTACTTAAATGTATACATGTGTAGGGACGTATATGCAGTTATGTATGTAGTAGCAAAACAAAAGCTTCAATTGTAATTAAAGCTATTCTGTTTAGAATCCATAGACCTACGCATACATAGAGATGGGAGGGGGGGGGGGAAAGGAGAGTAACTACAATTGCCACACGATCTTAAAATTTAAATTAGTGAAATCTAATCGAAATAATGTAAATGAATACACTAACATGCCATTCTTGATTTGACATTACAGTTGAATAATCAAATATAGTCTTTATGATTCCTATATTCTTAGACTATATTGTGTTTACATATCAAAAAAGGGAGTCATTGAACAAACGCGTAACGAAACTCACTTGTAGGGGCAGAGGTGGTCGTCGGTCTTGGTGACCACGAGCGGCACGAGCACCTCGGCGGGCGAGGAGCCGCCGTGGCCGCCCGCGTCGCGCATGCCGTGGTCGCCGCCCACCAGCAGCACCCCCGTGCGGTCCTGCACGCACGGACCAACGTTCAATAACAATTATATATTGGATTTTTTTAGTTCATATTATCTACTATCTTATAATTGTTTTGCAACACAAAACGCTACATTACATCGCATCGCACTATATAACAACAATATTTGAAGATTTGAATTGTTTTTTTTGTATACACAATGATTGTTTGGCTCCTACTAATTTACGTATATGTACCTTTTTACATTACATAATATTATAGGAAACTGTTGTAAACACATGCACAATATTAAAAATAATACATTATTATTTTGGAATCAATTCCAGACAGCCATCTATTCTCAAAGTAGAATGTGTTCTATGTTTATCACACAGCTGATAATTTTAAAACTATATCTTTAAACATGATTTTTCCATTTAAAGGAATAGTGAATTTTAAAATAGCAAAAGTCCAATTACCCATTTTTGCATTGCCGTGAATATCTTTTTTATAATTTCATCCATCTCCAGCAGTTTTGGTCCGATCTTTGGACTCTGGGCGCCCTCCAAATGGCCAATGTGATCCAAACCCAGATAGTGTAATACAAGGAAATCGAATTTTGGCTTTTTCTTGTCGTCGGGCGTCAGGACTTCATCCAAATGCCTAGTGACGTTATTGTCTACCTGCGATAATCAGAAAGGCGTATCTTTAACAAAAAAATCAAAGGAGTTTTAACTTAAAATGTGACAAAAATAAAGGGAAAATATTGCTTCGATCAATAATGGATTTTTATTTGGGCAACGATTATTTCTATTGCAGATGGAATAGAGAAAATATTTCTAATAGTTATATCTCAAAATAAGTTCTCATTAACCTCAGTATAATCCGTAACAAAGAATGACGTGGTCCCATCGTGCTCTGACCAGAGCCCGGGGAAAAGCCTGAGCCAAGTATCATCTCCGTACATTATAGATTTGCGCCCTCTGTTGGCCGCCACTCGCAACACGCTGTCCCCGCGGACAGCGGGCGCGCCAAAATTCAAGGCCACGTCCGCGAATGTTGAGACGCTACCAGTCATCATTGCCTGAAGAACAAAAGCACAATTTAGAAAGTAAATTAAGGAACACATGAGACATGAAGATGAACCACGGACATCATGCAGAGTCGAGCAAGCAATTAATGAGATGTTAGATGAAAGGAGAAAGTTAAAATCAAAAATGTGTAACATAAAATTAAAGGACAAGAATCGATAAAATCATGTACAACCTAATGCTTCTACATAAAGCGTGTAAAAAGGTTATTATTCAAAAAAGCCTGCTATTTGATCGCCAAGCGCGAGTGCAACATACAATTTATCGCTAGATCTGATAAATATCGTATATGCGTATACAACTACAGATCAAACACTACGTATAATGTAAATGAAATAAAAAATGATAAACAACAACTTGTCACCACAAGTAACTTCATTTACATTAAATCAAACACATATGTACACGACAAAAAGGTGTATTTTTTTTGACGAAATAAAAGGCTTTTAAAAAGGCAATAACTTTACAAATGGTATATGTACCACATTTGCAGTGTGCGTTACTTAACGGATTTCCTAGGCGAGTTATTAATTGTCGCCGCATGGCTGTAAATAAAATGGCGCGGCGCATGCGGACGCAATTTTCCTAATTTAACGATTTCCTGACATGCTAAGTTGTTATTTTGCATTGTATGTATACATTGTATGTAATGTCAGATTGTAATAAAATCATCTAAGGAGTAATGAGGTAGATATGAACAATTAATACAAAAAGAAAGTATTTACATACATGGAAATTTCTCACTAGGTTTCTAAAAAGACCTGAGTTTAATTTAAGAGGTAATAATATCTCATCAATTCAATTAAGCAATTATAAGTAGATGGGTAGACAAAGTGACTTTATTTAAATTAAATCTTTTTTTGGGTACCTACGTTACGGATTCTTGAAAGTTAGAACTCTGACATACACTACGGGTTGGTTTAAAGGTTTTTTTTCAATTTTACATCTCCAAAAGGTAATGTCCTAAGGATACCACTTCCTCTAAATATTCGATTCCAAGGTTTTTCAAGGATTGCTCAAGATTTCAAACGAAAAACACACAGACATACTCCGTGGGCGTAATGATCCGTGGTGGATCTTGGCGTCCGGTACGAGAGCTCCCTACTTTATCCGATCCCGCGCATCCTCTTGCTCATTTCTTGTTTGAAGCTCACGCAGGTTCGCCACCACTTTATCTAGCCAGAGATAATGTTTTGGGCGGGCGACTGGTCAGCGCCAAGTCGGCTGCCCTAAATATGCTCTCTTAGCATAGCGGTCCTCCTCTTTGCGTTCTACGGGACTGACAAAGCGGAGACGATGGGCCTTGTTCTCTCCTTTTACGTCGGGCTCAGCCACCAGAGAAAAACTAAACTGACGTATAAACTAAACGAAAAACTGGCGGATAAAAATTATTGATTACCTAATTTGGTCTCACATAATATTAGATATGACAAGTTCCAAATTAGTATTATTTAATAATTTCACTGTTACAAAAGTGTAGAATCTACGATGCGTTAAGTGTAACAAAACCTGTATAAATAGGAAATAGTGTCTTCAACACCATGACTTGTGATGTAACACTTGTAACTTGATGTAACATGGGTTGTTATTCAGTTGTAATTTCACGCCTGTAATCCCCGAAGAGGTAGGCAGAGGGATGCAGAACACTCCCATGTTTTACATTTACGTTCCACTATGGAATAAGTGGTGAGTGAAAATTTTGTAGTGCTCGACCCGGGAATCGAACCCGGGACCTCCCGATCGGTAGTCGCACTTGCAACCAACATGACCAACGAGGCAGTCAAACATACATACAGTATGTTTTTGCTGTTATACAGTTGTCTTTG
Organism: Mysoria sejanus stolli; assembly: GCA_018245835.1. Lineage (NCBI taxonomy): Eukaryota > Metazoa > Arthropoda > Insecta > Lepidoptera > Hesperiidae > Mysarbia > Mysarbia sejanus. The sequence goes on along the minus strand of DWEJ01002350.1, from coordinate 3,180 downwards.
CTGATAACTACATATATACACATAAATATAAGCTTGAGTAGATTTTTTTACAACCAGACACAGAACAATTACTTTTGCTTATCATACAATAATTTACTCTAGGTAATTAACCTTAACCCCTGGGTCAACAGTCAGGTTCACTAGCCATAGCACCAATGATCCAGCCAGATACAAAAAAACAGTGGTAAACTCATGCTTATTTAAATATTCCAGCTGAGCAGTCAGTTACAATCAGTTGAACTAAAAGGCTATTAGATGTTTCAATTTCATATTTTTCATGATTCTAATAGCACTTTATGCACATTTTATATACATATATGATGCTAATGCCAAATACCTTATTTGCATACAATACACAATATTTTGAACAAACATTTTGAAAAGAAATAAAAACTAATGCAACTTTGCGACATTCATACACGAATGTATAAAATTGTAATTATGACGAAAGTTTTAAATAACATTATTGTGATAAGGTGTCTTTGATTACTTATGGGCATGATCTTTTAGTAAATAACATGCACACTGTATGTAGATTACATATTTTATATTAGGATGAAAGTAAAATTTGACATGAACATGCAAAAAAAAACACAACACCAAAGAAAAAACTTTCTTGTATACAAATATAGCATTCTGTACTGTAGAATAACAATGGGAATCAAAGTTGAATTGACATATTTCATATGTTTCAAAGAATTATTCTGTTTGTAAACGTCGAACCTTTTAGGAAATAAAACAGTATGACAACTTATACTTTTTGGTTATGAATGATATGGGCAAAATAAAATGTCAGGATTGATAAAATTAAAAAAAAAACTGTGTGTATGTACAGTTATGTACAGATGTCAGAACAGAAGTCATACTTCTTTGGTGTAACAAGATAAAAATCTTTCTAAAAATTTTATCCTTCGCATTATCCTATGTTTGTAGTGTACTACTACTGTTTGTAGTGAAAACGGTACACTAATAATTAAAAAAAGATATTTAATACATTGAAAGAAAGTTTTATTATAACACATTATGTAGTTAAATAAATTTTATTTAGAAATCATAAAAAAACTAAAATGTTGATTAGCTAATTTCATGGGGCTGGTTTTTTGTAACGGTGTGCATGTGCATCGTTCCATTTTTTCCTTTATTTCCCTAATGTGCCAAAAGAAGTATAACTTCAAAAATTTAATTCCCATGTAGTAGAAATTTTCATACAAAGTTTTTTCTTTGGATAAAGCACACAGAGTAAAGCATACTTGTAATTACAAAAAAGTGACACTTGCAAATATGTCCCGCCAGAAGTTAATGGTGCGTCTCCACTGTGCTTTCTCCTTTTTTCTCTCGGGGGACTGTGTATAATATACATTATTGCATCAATTCAATGTATATTATTAAAAATTTATACATGAATGAATAGACATTGTTGGACAAATATTTTTTCTTTGGCACTGTGAAATTATTTAATATTGAACAATTTATTAGTTAGACATATTCTCTCATAAATTCTTTATAACAATATAGGAATCATAAAATATTCCAATATTAGTGGCGCTTTGAAATTGTAATATTTCATGTTGTTTACCATATATTTTATTAGTAAATTAAGATTTTTTAGCATGAAACATGTTTTTAAATGTTGTTTTAGTTAAAGATTACAAATGCAATGCATATTGCAAATTTTCAATTGCTCAATATTTTAGACTATGTAAAACATTCAGTTTCATATTAAATATTCAGTCTCGAACCAAATTAGAGCAGTGTTGAAGTATTATTCGAAGAAGAGTGTGGGATACTGCTATATTTGATAAGCCCGGAAACAGGAGGGTTGGCATCAATTAGGAGTAACCTTTGCCTAAAAGTGCGCCTCCAAGGGCTAGTTGGTGGATGGATGAGATATTAAATTTTGGAATTTAGTTAGGTGCTGGGAGAGACCTTTTTTGATGGAATGGCCTGTGATGGAACAATTTTATAATGGTACTCAGATACAGCAATACATCACCCTAGATAAAAATTACTAACAATGCAATACTTTAATGTGTACTTACCTTAATTCGAGGCATTGTCACTGTTGGTGGATCAGCTACACATACATATATGCAGGCAGATTTATTCTTCACAATCTCTCCTGTGAATGGCATAAGGTCATCTCTGACAAAGTCATAGCGAAGTCCATCTATGATCATTAGAATTACAGTGTTTTCTCCTGGATTGTAGACTGCTTGCCCATCAATGCTGAAATTAGGTTTGTTTTATTTGTTATCCAAATACTGCCTCACTGATTAAGTGATTCCAAGTATGTGTTCCTAGGTCTTATACCGAGGTTGAGTATTATATTGTATTTTCTTCAGTTAGATTTTCTAATAGAAATTGGTTTTAGTAATTAGTTCAAAATGTTTTTATAACCGAACAGTAAAAAATACTCAAATTATAGTATCTATTAAATTGCCATTCTTTAATTCTAAATAAGAGGATGCAAACGGGATTAATTACTTCTTTAATAAAATCTTAGAACTGAAACATACCTGACTCCATCTATAAAATTGGGTAAATCATCTATGTGGGCGAGTTTTCCTGAATGGTATTTCAATGGGAAAAATCCATACAGAAACAGGCTGAGGGAACAGAGGGCCAACATAAGCAGCCAAAGGGCGGTCCATCGATGTTGCACCCAGGACAGCATGACGACCGACCTTAGTTGTACCGGCGCCGCGCGCGTTTTGTTTATTACACGCGATTTCGCTTACACACAAACATTTCCTATTCACGCAATCCTTCCCCTCTAGCCGGACACATTGAGCAATACGGACAATTCGTTTTCTTTTAATGATACAGCGTAGTAACGATCATTTACGGTATCGTCGGCTTTATCGATAGGGTAGTATCAACTATATAACTTATTTTGGTTACTCTTTAGTATCGTGTAATTCTATAAGTTAAATAAAAGTCAGTTTTGATACATATATACACTAATAGGTTAAATAAATATGTAATATACGAAATGCAATTTTAAATTCAAGTTAATACAACGTGCATGAAATATATATAGAATGAAGTTAATTGTTCGATATTGACAAAATAGTCATTTCACAATGTTACTGTCAAATTGTCACTGACATTGACATATTAAACTATTATTGATTAGATGACATACAGTCTGTCGTGAACTCTGCTATTAGGGCTATATTT
>DWEJ01002349.1:0-11609 GCA_018245835.1 Mysoria sejanus stolli | reverse complement strand
TAATTATCTTAATTAGTGGTCCATCTACATCTTGCACCCAGCCTAGGGGGGGGGTCATGACCCCCATGACACTCCCTGGTTCCTCCCTTAAGTTCTAGATAACATCGAATAAAACATAGAAAAACGCACGTAGAAGAAAAACAGTTGTAATAAACAATATTACTTAATTATTATTATTATATCATCAAGCTTACTCTCTAACAGGGCATGGTGGGCAGAGAACACAGAGCGGCATATTACTCCTGTCCTTACAAACCCGCCGTGATTCTTCAACATTCATGTCTCTATACACGCTCACTGGTTCTGACGTCTTCCAACTCCGCTTCAGCCAGTACCTGACCTATTTCGTTACTAGTACCGCTTTAACTTGACTAATTTATAATAATACATTTGCAGATTCTGAAGCTTAACGAGTGCAACAAGGTGATGGTGTGTACTCCGTCCAACTCGGCCGCAGACCACGTCGCCAGTAAGCTGATTAAATATGCGTCGTTATATCCGAAACATAAATTTCTTTGTCGTCTGAATTCCCTCGGCAGAAATATGTAGGTATCGTTTTTTCTATGCATTGATTGTATTCGTCTCAAAAAATTGCCTTCATAAAATAGCCAATTTACTTTTATAGGGAAACGTTGCCACAATGCTTAAACAAATATTCAAGGTTCACAGTGGACTCCCTGCCTGTTATGAGAGTAGTCGTGAGCACTATCGGTTGCGCAAAGACCGCGGCCAAATAGTAAGTACTTCATATTATTTCTTACATTAAACAGTCAACACTTGACAATGCGACATACATAGCTGCGACTTTTTATTCTAACGAAAAATCAATACATGGTTCTTTGAATTTGTGTAGAAGCTTACTTTGCCCGAAAGACAGGAAATTGCAATAAGCTAACGCACCCTCGCACCAAGTACCCTCTCAGCGCAGCGCCTTGTGGACCCTTCACGCTTCATGCTTCATCTCATGCCCTCTAGTTCCCACGACAATAGCGGCGTTACATACAGGGGTCTTTCCCGGGATGGCTAACTAAGCGGAGCTCCAAATCTAACCCTCCGTAACCCCGGAAGCCTCCTTAGTGGCCTCTCTTAGGATAGCCACGAGATGCCGCAGCTGGTTTTCTGGTCCCGAGCTACATCCCGTCATTACGGATAGTAACTTATCGTTATACGGGCATGTGTCATGTTTTTATATTCTACACTAACAACCTGATAACATCAAACAAACGCTCTTTATGCATAGCTATTGCGTCATCACAGCGGGGTGCCCAGTTAACTTCAACGAGTTATATAAGTATATTCGTGTATCTACAGGTTTAACTTTGTAATAAACAGTGATAACTATCAGTTTACTAATGCCAACCTAGTGAATGCATGACGCAAAATAATCTGAATTGTTTCCTACATGATATGCCTACAGCCTCCTTTGATATGGCGACAGCTTTTCTGCTGCATGATACTAAGAGGATATTTACTTCCTTCAGCTACGTAGCCACACATTTATTTATCGATGAAGCCGCTCAAGCTACCGAACCGGAGTGCCTCGTGCCTATAACAAAAGTGCTCAATACTAATGGACATCTCATTCTCTCTGGCGATCCGTTCCAACTGGGACCCGTTATTGTATCGAAACATGCTAGGCAACATGGCTTGGGTGAGTCATAATGTCTAAATACTAATTGCATGTGGCATTATCAGTGTCGTTTTTAATTTTCACGGGACGTTCGATCCCTCGCATAAATGATAGAGTCAAGGTTAATAAAAAAATCGTTATAATACTAAGATCCTCCAATTTGATAGAGGAACAGTATTCGTCGTATTAACACTCGCAGTCATCACAATGGTCCCTTCTCTGTCGTATTAAACACGGATATCCCCAAAGAGAGCGTTGGAGCTGGGCACGCGGTGGGGCCGTACAGCACAGCTTCTCGCATCGCGCCTTCTTGCTAACCTGCTACGGTAGTTTCATCATCATTCGCATTGTATTTGTGTTTTTTTCTAGATTACCTTACAAATAGAAGGCTTTGAGGAATATACATATAATAAATTAATATGGGATATACATGTCACAATACATAGGTTATATAGTCACGCTGGGTCGTACGCAGAGCGCAGTACGCAGAGCGCCTGCTGCCAAATGTCTGCATTCTTCCAACTCTCCGACGCGTTCCTTCCCTATTCATCACCGTCTTCATACTCGCGCGTCGGTTCTGAACACTTCTGTCTCCCCCATCAATATCCGTATTGAAGTCTACGCACTAATTACGTTCCCAGGTATTTCTCTAATGGAAAGGTTGTTGACGAGCTGCCAGTTGTATGATACAGGCGATCGCAACTATACGATCATGTTAACGGAAAATTATCGATCGGACGCGGACATAATAAGCATTCCCAACGATCAGTTTTACGACGGTCGCTTGCAGGTAAGCTGTTATCGGTAAGCAATTTATATGATTTGGCTTGCTTCCTAAATGAATTCATAACTAAACTCCGACAACTTCTAACAGTATCAAGCCACAAGGCAACAAGCTCGCAGTGAGCAGTAATGTTTTCTAGATATAGTCATTTATTACAGTCTTCGATTTAAAAAGGCAAATCTCGTGCTTAAATGTTGCTTTAGTATCTTCTGTCTTCTACGAGATGTTACCTGGAGTTTGATACTATAGCCGTAGCCGTGCATCCCTAAGATCGTCAAAGATATTGTCACAGAAAGCACGACGTAAACTCTAAACTAGCAAGAGATACCTACTTCTACACATGCGAACTTCGTTGATCTAATCCGCGCAAATGTCTTTTAATTAACAAATTTGATTTTGTTAATTAAAACATATTTGTCTACATAATTATATTGTAGTGTCATGTCCTATATATGGTTCGGTAAAATATATCATTATAATTCAGTCTTTGAGAAGCTTGCCATGATAATTTTATTATTAACAGCATTTTTTCATTGGACGAATTGTGCTCAATAAATTATCTTCCTCCCGACCAATAAGTGATTCATGTGTTTTATAGGCTTGTGTAACCGAAGACGGTATCAGCAGAAATAATATTCTGAACAGCAAACAAAAATGTCGAGCTATCGTTTTCCACGCGGTGTACGGTCAGGAGGCGCGAAAGAAACCATCGCCAAGGTACAATGTCGTTTCACTTTTACGTAATGTTCTCACTCGGTGACGCAAAGTCGAACGGAGCCACAGAATGAGCTTTATGTCCACGTACTATCAGCGAAAACATTACTGTTTATAGGATCCGTCTGACATAAAATCGATCAAGCGTCGATCACCGTCGCATACCAGTATCAATGATTGATCGATTGGACAATGGCCAATTTCATACAATAGTTACCTATAGTGATATCTGATTTGCTCGAGCCGAGTTCCGACGTGTGTGGTCATTCCCACAATCAAAATACTAAGTAGTTTATGCTCGGAATATTTATAAATATAGAATTCAAAATCTAAAGCAAACATACTTTGTCCTTGTCGGGGCGAAGTAAGAATACATGTGGGTAACGAAATACAATCTTATAAGTGTATTTTGTCTTATGGTTCCAGTTACTTCAATGTAAAGGAGCTGGAAGTATTGAAACTTTATATAAGGCGACTACTGGTCAGACATGCGGAGGATATGGAGACTGTTGGAATCATAACACCTTATGCAGCACAGGTACGCAGACAACTTAATAGTGACGTCATGAAAATTAAAGGATGAATTTTGAAAATTGTATAATATCATAACTCGCCATCGTGGTAAAATTTATTTGAAAATATATCGTGTTATTAAACGCAATCCACGTTGACAATTTTGATAGATTCACGAGATAAAACTATGGTTGCAACGCGCGAAGCTGGAAAATATCGACGTAGGATCAGTGGAATCGTTCCAAGGCAAAGAGAAGAAGATAATATTAATATCCACGGTGCGTACTGGATCAGCGCTCGGCTTCGTCGCAGATCATAAGGTATTTTGTTTTCACATTAATCGTTGCCAACAGGCGATCGTCCGACGGTAAGTGGTCACCGTCTCCTGCGATCATGCGCATAATGCAATGCTTGCCTTGCGCTTGTGCTTTTCTTGCAGAGTCCCATGTCATAGTGCTCCAGAAAAACCTCAGATGGAAGCTCCACCATCTACCACCACCGCGAGTCGATGTGGCAAATCATCTCCTGTATTTTCAAGATTTAGTTTTGAGTTAAAGCCTTTGTTGTTGCAAGCCAATTTGTTGCAAGTTAATTATGTTGTATTAATGTTGCATTACGTTTTAACAATAAGGATGTTTTAATGTCGGAGAACATTTCAATGCATGGCCATCTGATCGCAATGTTTGGACATTACTACAAAATGACAGTAAAATGGCAACTCATGTGTACATAATTCTCGGATTATTAGGAAATCTAAATAATAATCATGACTCGGCATTTGAACTCAGGACGTCCCGGTCGGCAGTCGCGCTTGCAACCAACACGAGTGTGTTAACAATGTACGTTACCGTGTCACTCTGTTAGTTCAGGATCACATATTCGTGTGTGGAGCCCAGCTTCCCAAGATTGTATATTGCGTATTCCTTCAAATGTGGATCCACCAATAACATTACTAAAAGATGTCGATAACATAAATAATACTGTGGTTTAATATGCCATTCTGTTTTCTAACACCAATTTTTTTTCAGAGATTCAACGTTGCAGTGACTAGAGCCAAAGCCAAGGTAATAGTCATTGGTCATCCGACATGCTTACAAACAGACAAAATGTGGCGGATGTATATTGAAAAGTGCAAGAAAATTGGTAGCTACGTAGATGACCAATCGATTGATAATATTGAAGCGAGAACGAAACCCAGTAAATCAATGTGCGACATAATTACACGCATTACAAAATTGCGCATTACAACCGGTCACTAGTGTAACAGTGAAAAATTAAGCGACTCATGTCTCATGACAAATTAAGATTGAATTGATTAAGAATATTATAAACCAAACTGAATCATCTACAACAATAAATATACAATTAACAGTTCTTTTAGTAACAGTTCAATTTATTTGTTTTAAATTTTTACGTTATTGTAACGAATTGTACGATTCATTCATATCAAATAAATTATGCATCAGATTAAAATATCTCTGTTATTTGAATCCCTAGAACGCTGAGGTAACCTATATCCGGCTAATTAGCGGAACGAGACTTAATGAAAAAGATTTATTATTGAGTGTGATGTTCATTGTGATTAAATAATCTTTTCGAAACTGCATCATGACTGGTGACAAGTAAGAGTATGTCTTCTCTGTCTATTCATTGGACGAAATACAGGCGTGAAGTTTTTTACGAAAATTGATTAAATTAAACAGATTAAATATGTCAATGGAAATGGTAATTATACAATATTCAAGATTTTTGATTTATAATTAATATCAGTAAGATATCTCACCAGCAGGCACTGCTGGACAAAGGCTTCCTGAAGCTAAGTCCATAATTGCTACGCTGGGTTTGCGGGCTAGGCATTGATGAGCATAGATAGCATCTTGCACCGCGTAAGCCGCTGCCACACTGCGACCGCCCCCGTCGGGCTTAGTCGCCTCTTGCGACACTACCGCAGCAAGGGTTCTGGGCATGTATTCTTACCCTGCCTTGACGTGGACACAGTGATGTATAGGTGTAGCAAGAATATACAATGTAGACAACTTTTCCTACTAATTTAAAACGTAAATTCACGCCCTTAATCCCCGAAGAGGTTGGCAGAGGAATGCAGAACACTTGCACGTTTCACCGGTTACGTTTACGTCCCACTACGGAATAGATTGTAAGCCTATTGCCAGACACTGGGCACATATCCAGACTCCGAACCACTAGGGTATTACTGGTTGCTAATAACAGTATGAAGCGAATGATATCTATGCCAGTAATAATGTAAAGGACGTAAAAACGAAGACGTTGGCAAATGATTGTAGTATACTCTGATGTTGCACTCGGCATGTTGACTTCCCATGGTGGAATAGGTGAAGAGTCGATTGCTTCACACCGAGCACAAATTGATATTCCGACCCACTATAAAAAATGTAAGAAAAATCTGCGTTTTTTTTTTTTGTAGTGTTCGACCCGGGAATCTAATCCGGAAGCTCCCGATCAGCAGCCGCATTTACAACCAACACCACCAACGAGGCAGTCAGTTAATGATACTAAAAGTTGTTCTAAAAGGTTTTTTATTCATTTTTGGAGTTTGAATTTAAATAGCCCGTTCAATAGCACTAGACTCTCCATATATTTCATTGTAGGACGTAAACGTAAATGGTAAAATGTAGGGTCGGAGCTGTGGAGTGATGTCATGTTTTTTTTAATTGGAACGAAGTTCCTTACGGCAGTCTTGGAGGAGATAGGGATTTTGCTGCGCGACCGAAAAGAAAAAAATGTGATAGTAAAACCGTAAGAAAAATTCCGTGGAATAAAACCGTTAAATGAGACGTGCGCGGGCGCGACAGCCGTATGCACGAGCCAGTAGTGTATAATACCTTTCTCTTTCTCCCTCTTACTTTTCGTTCTCTCATCCCTTCTCTCTCTATTTTGTAATTATTTCTATTTCTATGTAATTTTATGTTGTCAAATAAAAATAAAGAGACATATTTTGTTATTTTAGTGGATAATTTGAATTACGTATTTATTAATTATTTTACGTAATTTATTATTTCCTAAAATATTGAATTTCCTAAATACTTTCCTGTACTTAAATAAAAACTCAGCAAAATTTAAGAGAAAAATCAAGAAAACCTACATAAAATTGAGCACGATTTTTTTTTGCAAATTGTGTCGATTCTGCATTAGCCGAAGGAACTTCGTTCCTACCTGGTGTCCCACGACACCACATCTTTTTCTTCTGAAATTTATATGGGCAAAACATTCGGAAATATTTTGCGAATGCGAATATGCAAAAATATGCGTATATTCCCAAATGCGAATGCGAATATTCGTTACACCTCTAGTTCCTAGTCGTCTCTATCATAGTCATAACACTACCAAGATCCCTAGGAATTATTATTAAAAACTACTCTTTGAACACTTGTTTAAAATGCAAGGTGTAGTAAATAATTTGTTTCAATACTATGAAAATGCACCTTTTGTGTAACAGAGATGACGGTCAACGTGAGACAGTCGCCGCCCGACTTGATGAGGTCAACCACCTGCTTGTGTGTGGCGCCTTCGACGTTCACGCCATTGCTGAAACCAATATAAGTTACAATTAATTTTGGAAGGTACGCAACATCACGCTTGCAATCTCCGAAGAGGTAAGAAGCGGAATGTAGCACAATGTCTACATCAAGATGAGCTATACTACAGGATGAGCTATGAGATACTATAGTTGTACACCGGACACAAGTTCAAACTGCGTGCCACTACTACATATTTAAATTTAAAAAATGTGGGTTAGAAAAATTAGATATAGAACCCAACCCGACATTTGAACCCAGAACCTCTCGATTAGCAGTCGCTTGTCCTGTCGCTCTTTGACCAACAAGGCAGTTGTAAACAATGGACGACCAACAAGTAAGTTGTAAACAATGGACTTTACAAGAATTTTACTAACATTTGAATGTGAATGAGGAATCGTTTCTACGGGCCATCGTACGAGTAAATATGAAAGGCTTAATTTCGCACTGCCAGTTATCCTATTCTATAGATATTATAATGTGCTATTATTTCGTTTAATTAATAAAAAAATCTCTGTCCATTCTTCTGCCTTGTGAACGACTTCCGCTTTGTTTGCACAGTAACATATTTTACTTTGGTAGAGTGCCGTTATCATCTGGCTCTCTCGCGTTTGTGATATCAAATGTCACTAGGCACCAGGATTATTCACCAACACTGACCGCTGAATATCCCGCTTGATAATGCCGCTTTGCTGATAGTAATAAATAGGAATAAAATAAAACTGGACAGTGATGCTATACAAATGTAAAACATATAAAATTATGTATTTACGGACATGAATCCTGTAATGTTGTTGTTGTTTTTGATTTCGTCATGACGTTTTTCTGTTGCAATAAGACCAATGTCGCATTCAAACTCGCAAGTATCGAGGACGGTCGACAAAAATGGGATTCTTGTCGAGTGCCTTGTGAATAGCTATAGAAACAATATTGGCGAGAATTGCAATTATACACGATATAAATAAGATTCCTAACAGCAACTGCACCGAGGGAGTTCGATATGCAATATTATTAATAAACCGTGGACCAACTGGCACGGGCTCGGTCCTGAAACCGTGTTACCTATAGTTTTAAATAGTTCTTAATGATCAATCATGAAATAACATTGACTGCCAACAATTGTCAAAAATTTAGAAAATTCTGTAATGTTCTGGAATTCGGATATGCAATGAATCATCCATATTGATAATAATAATAATAATAATCAAAACATATTGCGTCTTAACAAGCAAACATTAACAAAGGTCTTAACAAATAGCATAAAGATGAAGGTAGACAGAAGAAAGTGGTTCAGCTTAGCTGGCACGGGATAGCGGTCACATCCAGCGCTGTCATTCAATCGCTCCCAAATCACAATCCACATTTATCAATATAAATAAACCAAGAATGTCAGGATACTATATGAATGGTACTGATGGGCTCCGCCGCGTTAGTATGCTCATATGCTCACCCAGTAATCGTCGCCAGCGCCTGCCCAGGCGCCTCCAGATCGTATATTTCAAAGCCGCTGTCGGCGCAATAATAGAAGCAGTAACGAAACTCCCCCGCGCCGCCCCTCTGCACCGACATGTCGCCCAATGTCTTAGCGCGCACAACATTGACACCGAGACTTCGCCCCCGTATTCCATATGTCGCCGAAACTTGACCAACACTCGCCGAGCGTGAACAGTACCACGCAACAGTACTACGCGACCCTATGAGGCTAGACGCCTCACATGGCAAAGCTATTGACGTAAACTTTCTAAACCAAAAGCACAGAACGCATCACGCTGGCGACACAAACTAACGTTCCCCCATCGAAATGTCACACTGCAAGGTTCACACGTACACACGGTCATACAAACAACCGTGTAGCCCTCCCCCCACGTATAGGTAGAGTCACTACTCGCGAACAAATTTCCTTCACTCCCCTACATGGAGCACCACAACGTACCACTACATTCAGGTGCCACGGAAATAACAAAGTGTCGACTACTTTGTTCGAACGAACGTACACGACGAGGACACACACCGACGCAGACGGGCGAGAGCGTCCAGCAGAAGTGGTACAATGACGACGATCCGCCGGCGATCGTTGAACACGCGTCGGCAATTTACTAAACAAACGTATCTACTTATTGATACAGCCCCGGTTACTGCGACGTTACCGATCGTGATTTATGATGTATCCGTTAATGTACTTTGATTGGTACCGTTCGTATAATTAATTTAATTAGATGAATATTACGATTCTAATTAGTGTGCATTGTCGTCATAATACGGCGCAAAAAAATGTGTGTATCACAAAATAGCTTCGATTAGCAGAGTATGATATTTGTATTGCCAAGTATTTCTCGTGTGTTGTACCATCTGCGTCAATGCTTTCCATCTTGCGTTCATCGTCACCAAGACATCTTTTCATAGATTAAATTATATCATCATCATCATCATGATCGTCGTTGCCATTGTGATCATCAAACACTGTTGTTGTCATTGTGATTACAGTTGGACACGAGTCTCCTTTTGTAATAAGGTTTTATGGCATAGGCTACCATGTTACTTTACCATCGAGAACATTATGGAAAACACAAAGAATGGATTCTTCAAAATATTTACATTTACATTTACTGAATTACAAATGAATAATATTTACATTTACTGAATTAGCAAGTATTCTTCCTCATCATCATATAATCATATTATTATTATTGCTCCGCTGTTGGACACAGGTCGCCTCTCAAAAAAGTAAAGGATTAAGATCATAGCCTGCTCCACTGGCTAAGTGTGAATTGCCAACACCAATGAAACATTATACGTCTATTTAGTGCATCTGGCCAATCAGTAGGTAAAGTAACCCTTTCATCATTACACAAATAGAAACGGCATGAAAAAATTTTTTAACCAAATTAATACAAAGCTAACTTTACAAACGTACCTATTTTAATGAACAGAAAGAAAAAATATTAGAAATAGGAAATAGATTCCTAAATGTCTTGATTATAAAAGATTCGATTGCAATCAAAAAGCGCAAACACTTGATTGTGATTCTTGAATTATATTAAACGCGATGTCGAGCATTCCTTGCAACATTTTGTAAGCGTGACTTCATTAATATTTGTATCAATCGGTTAAATAACAATATTTTTGAAAGTCAAAACCGTAAGGGTTGATTGAATACGCTTTGACCATAATAAGCAACAAATGTTACACACACCCACACACACAGACACACAACACAACAAAACGACAAACAGTGGACAGCAAAAAATATTGACAAATAAATTTGACACTTGACAGTGTACACAATGTCACACCAAAACGATTAAAACTATTATTATGACGGGAATAGTATCGAATGGTAAAACAGAAATGAGAGTATCACATGTCATAGTACTGATAAATGCATAAGTGGGACACCAGACGATTTAGTGCTTTGTGGGGCATTATTTACACTCATTAGGACCGCGGTTTTAATAAGGCCGTCAGGGTCTGATAGGTCATCACCGCCAGATATAACTGGCGTCGCAAACTGCACTGCAGGGGCTACCCTCGTTTATCGGCACCTAACGGATAAAGACAATTTATTTGTTTGAGGAGTAGATCTTATGTCTAACTAACACAAGACACAACTTAGTGCAAAGAACTAGCAATGTAGTGAAAAAATATTTAATTCAGGATAGTTTAAACATACATTATTTACTTCAATGTGCATTTAAGTGAAGGTGGTCTGTACACCTGTGTATTACATTTCAAGATGATTTCAAGATTTTACAAGATGCAATACAACCAAGCTTGTAACAAATAAAAATTTAAAACAGAATTGTAGTATACCTTTAGAACTGACCAGAAAAACAGTAGGATATATTACTACTATTCAAACTATTAAAAAACAACAGTGTGCAAAGTATACGGTCTACAACATAAAAACATAATTCTGCTGAAATACATATGAGCTCTGCTGTCAATGTGCCTATAAAAAGTCTATCACAATTACAAAATTCAAGTAACGAGAAACTATATTGTGTTTGAACATTGGGCTGTAGGTTGAAAAAAAAACAAGTCAATTATATGTGCAATGTCTTAACTTAAGAACCTCCAGTACAGCTGAATGCCACTATGTATTTGTGTCAAGGATTCATAGGAAACCTAACAAATGTTGTACAGATACTACAGACCGACTAGCTTTGCGACATAGAAATAGCAATTTTATACCACTATTCATAAGTTTAAAAATTTTTAAGCCTTTGATCTACAGCAACTCATTTCCAAATGTCTATGTCTAGCATGTAATCTGCAATCGAGTAATAGTCTTTTTGACATAATCATAACTTTATGTATTTCTTAAATTTGTCAATTTACAAATTGACAAATTTAGCGTTTCGTTTGGTAATTTGTTATAAAAGCGTATACTTTGACCTACAAACGAGTTAGATAC
>DWEJ01002348.1:0-11609 GCA_018245835.1 Mysoria sejanus stolli | reverse complement strand
GTCATAACATCTACCTGCATGCCAAATTTCAGCCCGATCCGTCCAGTGGTTTGGGTTGTGCGTTGATAGATCACTATGTCAGTCAATCACTCACCTTTGAGTTATATATATTTAGATTAACGATATAAAACACTCAATCTAACTAACTCATTATTAATTAAAGACTACGAAATAGGAGAAGATATGTATGTATGTAGTACGAAAGAATTATTCGAGGATTTAATTACGAAATAAAGTTGCTAAACAAATAGCCGAAAAGTTTAAAATTAAGGTTTCAGAAAATAATCAAATTATAAATGTACGTTACATTCTAAATAACTTTATAAATTTCAAATATTGTAATAATCATCATGAAATGGTAATCCATAATTACAATTTATAATTGTAAACGTGCGTGCTTCATTAACGACGTATCATAATCAATATTAGCTCTTACTGATGTCGTTTCATACGAAGATAATTAATGTGAAATTATTATACAGCTTACAAGTTAACGACAAGATAAGATGTGCGTACAATTTTCATTCTCGTAGCATAGTGCTACGATCGTCTACGAAGTTTGTAGTAAACACTTTGGCCGCGATAGTTGCATGACAATTATACAATATACTGTTGAAATCATAATCTTTGTGTTTCGTTGCATGAAAAATTTAACACTATAGACTTTATCATGCAATGTTAGTTATAGTCATGTATTATATTACGAAGTTGACACAAGGAACTCTATTATAATCGTAACAGCTTTTCTATATATATTTTAACAGCATATGTGTGAATATCGCATATATTTATACATGTTCAGGAACGCCGGAATAGAAATGGTCATAATATTAACCCAGTTAGTACACGAGTAAGTGCTTAGCATAAGTGGAATTTATATTGTATTATCTGTCCTCTACAAAGCTGTCCAAAAATGTCGCTATTGTTGAGAACGCAGATTGCCTCCAGGATTCTAATAAGGTCTACACCCAAATAGAAAAAGTAATGGAAGTGGATTTTTTACTTTAGATATTGTTATAGCGACGGTTCTATTCTGGGCGAACTGTATATACATCCTAGTACAAATATGCTATACTATAAATGTGCATAAAAGCTACTTTACTCAATACCATAAATATTAAGATTACCTTGCACGTGCATTTTTATTATAATAATATTAATATTTTGGGCCGTAAATAAACCGTAAATAGACAACTAATAAATAATGTATATAATACTTATTTATGTAGATACTTATATATTTCAATTCATATAAAAAATATTTGTGCTAATTTACAAATATGCATCATCGCACAAATATTTGATCCGGGTATAAATCGAACCCATGCACCCCAGCTCAGCCATCGGCCACCTGAAACTCCGAGGCAGTAACAAAGGCGGTATTACATAACAAGTTACAAGCAGTAAATGTGTTAAAACCATATTTAATATTAAATTGAAAAATTTGTTGGCTTTGGTCCATAATTAAATAGAATGCAGTGCACCCCTATGCGGTGTATCGTTCCCCCAGTAGGTAGAGTTGTGTGAATCAGGCCGGCAGCTGCCGCCCGGCGCGCGTCGTCCTTGAGTCTGTGAAACCACTGCAGTAGCTTCACATCGATCTGTCCATATCATATAATTTTGTTTCTGATAAACATAACGTTGTCGATGTATTTCATCGAATACGTAAGCAGATTAATGTAGTATACACCAACAATTCACCATTTATGTAATACGTCGAACTATGGAATAGTTTTGTTTATAATCATTGCTAATTTGAATTTTAGAACACAAATGTATGATATGATGAGTGTTTTGACTCGTTATATAAAATTTACGTTCAAATTAAAATTTTTGATCGTATCTTTGTCTACTCATCTAAATACTGGCGCATGGGTCTTGCCTCACAATGACAGAGATCAAATTTTTTATTTTGTTTTTCATTTTCCAAGTTTTGGTTACAAGGACACATCGTCTCGTCTACACAAAAATATATTATCATTTTTTGAGTTACCAAAAACATGCCTATCTATAGCTATTAAACGCGTATTAAAACATGTATTAAACAATAAATACGTGTTCCAATTAAAAATATGTATAATGAACAGTAGATTAAACTATTTAGAACGTGATCTTTATAAATATGTATATTATCCTTCATTACTTCTTTTGTCTCATTACATTAGCGAAAACATTAAAATACGCATTTATCAGCATCAAGAATTTACTTCCAAGAAGGAATTTTTGTTATACATGCTAATGTTTAACACTAAAAATTAATGGTCGTTAAAACTAACGCGTATTGCAAATTATTACACATTCGATTGCGAGTAGACGAATAGGTTCGATTCGGACACATCTGTCCTTGGGCTACTGCAGTAGTCCTATCGATCTGGCTTCGCGCGATACTTTCCAGCCCAAATTTCCAAACGCGTTACACAACCCGACAGGTTTAATCTCGCTCCTTTAGACTTCAGCTGCTGTAGATTTTTCCGTTCGGACCGAGCTTCGACATTGAACACATCATCGTGTCAAATTGACCTTGATTTTCGGAATCAGTGAATATTCGTAGCGCATTTTGTATGTGAACTTTAACACATGTTATTACATTATGTAATGTATTGGAACTAAATATTCAATACAACATTATGCTTGGATTTTTTCGAAGGGGAACCACTGACCTTATGCTTCTCACCATGAAATAGGTGTGAGTCTAATAACATACCACGTACACAAATTCAGACCAGGAATTTGAAGCTAAAAATCTATTAAATCTTGGCGCGCTCTGGGAATCGAACCCAGGACCTACACTTGTAGCAAGCCAGCGAGCTACACAACCAACGGGACAGTCAAATAAAAATTTACTTAAATTATTATGAACATACTACAGTGGTGATACTATTTTTATCTTGAAAACGGTTACGTCATGTACCGTTCCACGCCTAGTATTTACATTGTTTATCCAGAAGTTAAAACACATTTGAAGTACCTAGGTATTTTAAATTCTAGTGTTTTACGCGATATAAAGACTAGACTTTTTTCAAGTTACATTATATAGAACGTTTTGCAAATTTTAATTGTTGTTATAATAGATTTATGAATGAACAGGTTCAAGCCGTATTCTGCTAGGCCGATTTTATATTTTAGCCATTTAAACGTAATTTCACGCCTGTAATCCCCAAAGAGGTAGGCAGAGGAATGCAGAATACTCTCATATTTCATCAGTTTAGCCATGAATATAAATATTAATAAAACCGCTATTGTTGATGGCCATATGCCAGGGGAGATCATATTGCCATACACCGGGCACAAATCTACTCAATTCGAATCAAGAATCAAGTCGAATTTAAATTAAAAATTAATAAATAGTACCTTCCCTGCGATTTGAACCCACAGCCTCTCGATCGACAGTCGCGCCCGCAACCACTCAACCAGCGATGCAGGCAGTGCATTTCACAAAGAAATAAGCGACTAGGTAAATCGCATATGCGACACACTTTCGCGTGATTTGCCACTTTTCGCGTGATTTGCCACCGTTTTCTCAAACCTCCACAAGCTTTCAGTGTTTCGATTTTTTTATTCACTGCGACACTAACCCAAAAGGGATTATGAAAGATAACATGAAATCACGACCGTATTTTGCCGCAGGGGCAGGCTGACGCCCTAAATACTCCCATGTTTCACCGCTTATGTTATACGTCATATGGAATAGGCGATAAATAATAAAGACATTTAGTTAGTGAATAGGTATCTTGTATGCAAGAGTAGGTACTACATACTAGAGTACATTCGCTGTTAGTTGCAATTGTTATGAATCGTGAGCTATTATTATAGCTTTGAACAAAAATCGATTTCAAATTTGTCACGACTTGCCATTTCTGTTCTGTGGTTACGAGTCACTAAATGCTCCTTTGCTTCGTAATTTTTAATCTACACGCGAGTATTTTAGTACGTAATTTGAATTTCAGTGATATCAGTGTATTTGTTCATACGACAAATAATTTAACCACATGACCGTATCCATCACGCAAGCCTCCAAACAAATTTTGGATCAAATATCTTTAATATTTTAGGCACAGGATTTCTTTTTTCAATTTTTCCAATTTTCTACATCCCTTATCTAATATTAGTCCATCGCACAAAATTTATAAATCAAGTAATAAAACTGCAAATTCGTCAAATTAAGTAAATGTATATTGTACCTTATTCATAGGACATAAGGTTCACACTGCGTGTAAAAATTATTATTATGCACTCTTAGCAAAGGTAACTGAACTGATGTGTACAAATAACGTTCTATTTTTTACCCCATTATTTATTATTAAGTTTGTTTGAAGAAAAAAATTATTTTAATTTGATGTTAAATGTTTTTAAATTATTGCAACATGTAATAAGGAAGGAGTAGGACGTGTGGTTAAATTATGTGTCGTATGAAGGTGTACACCAACAGTGAACTGAAACAGACTGATCGTGATGACAGGTGTAAGATCGAACTATAATTCTGAGCATTTCAAACCTAATTTACAATAGTAGTACATACATAATAAATAAGCCACTATAAATGACCTTCGTAACATGACACATAGGTATACCGCGACGCTAAAAAACTAACATCACGGCTGTAATCCCGAAGAGGTAGGCTGGGGTCTGTAATTTCACCACGTTTCACCAGGTACTTTTGTGTCCCAACATGGAATAGATGGTGAGCCTATTCTACACCGGGCGTATATCCAGACTCCGAACCACTACTAGAAAATTTAAGTTACATCTTAATCCAAAAGTGCACCCAGAACCGCTAAGATCGTTAGTCGCCACCCCCCCCCCCCTTCCCCCGAGTAGCGACTATGTCTGATTAAGTACGAACATAATATACTGCATGCTCACCGCAGGACATATTCTTTCTTTGCTTTACATATTCTTTCCTTATTTACCTCTGTAAGGTAAATATAGAGTATGTTTTCAGGACCGGGAATCCGTCGACGACGTACGGTCTCGGCATTCCGAGCCACAACGGCTCGTCGGCGTTCCGGTACAAGCTGAACAATCGGATGCCGTACATCATCGGGCGGCTGCTGCCCGGCGCGGGCCACTACAGCATCTTGCTCACTGACTACGACCAGTTCGCCGTCATCTGGTCCTGTACCAACTTGAGCATTGCGCATTCCGGTTAGCTAAACGAATTAATTGATATTGCCATTACATTGTCACGCCAGGTCCCTTATGGGGCAGGCAATGCACCGAGCACCAAATATCGCCGTCCTTACAGATCTGACGTTGACTCTTCCGTTTGGTATTTTTAACGTTATCTACGACCAAGGTTGTTTTGCAGGAGTAAGTAACTTCACGCCTGTTATCCCCGAAGAGGCAGGCAGAGGAATACAGAACACTTCCACATTTCACCAATTACGTTTATGTCCCACTATGAAATAGGTGATGTCCCTATTGCCTTACACCGAGCACTAACTAGAAAATCTGAATTAGAAAAATTACATAGTGGAGTGGAGTAGGTAATGAAAATTAATGGTTTTCAGATCGCATGTGGGTTTTGGGGCGTGAGCGGGAGCTGGAGGCGGCTGTGAGGGCGCACATCTACACCACGCTGCAGAGTTTGAACCTGGACCCGGACCGCCTCGTGCTCACCAAGCACGACAACTGCACGCGCCCGCTCGACACGCCCTACATAAACTGACCGTTCATTACAATCGCGTTTTATTTCTTGTCTTATAAACTGTGATCAAATTATCACTTAAAATGTCATACATATTTGACCTACCAAAATAAGCGTAGTCAAAATTCGAAATATTTTAAAAAAAGAACAGCTGTATCCGCATGCCTATAGTACAAAAATTATCGCATGTTTGTGTTGTGCATATAAGGAGAGTATGTTGAGTGAGAGTGAGTTGGTTTTGAATACTTGTTAATTTAATAATAATCTTGATATTCATTTGAATTCTTATCGTGTGTATACCCTCATACGACAAATAATTTAACCACAAATCCTATGTCTTCCTTATAACATGTCGCAATAATTAAAAATGTAAGTGTTTTTAACTTGTTGCATATAATCGTTTGTAAAAAGATGTCGCCGTGGGCGAACGTATTACATTTAGAAATGAAAAACGTAAAGAAAATCAGAAATGAAAAACGAAAAGAATGTGGATTTTATTCTAAAAATATCATCATTAAAATTTCACTACAGTTGTGATGTTTAGTGATCAGATATTACAAAAATAAATAAAAAAAGAGGAAATGAGGGCGCCACTATCGCGGTTTTGGTCTACCATGCGCGAGCATTTTAATACGTTGACATAACGGCTAACGGCTGACGCCGTTTCATCCTCATTTTATGCAAAAATCTAATTAAAATGCTTCTGTATATTAAAATAAGAATCAAGGCAGACAAAATAAAACACACAAATTCTCGTCACGCTCTATTTTCTGAAAAAATATCATTTATTTACAACAAAATAGACTTAAATTTATAAGAATCAAAACGATTTATTATCCCATTGCGCCATCTTTCGATTGGACAATAATTAAAAGGCAACGTTCACATCCACCGGCGTATAGAGGTCAATAAAATTTTTAATTATGTCCGAATTACAAACAAATCCGGTATACTGATTGAACAGCTTTATACAACCGATATACCGATATAGTATATTTAAACTATAGTCACACCTATTTTCAATAAATATAGGCAGAAACTAAATCCAGCTACAACCTTGACTTTTTCAACTCTTCTGCATTGATCATTATATTGTTACAGTTTAAAAAGATCAAAGACCGTTATTTCATGCCGCATCGCGAGTGTTAGTTTGGGAATTTAAAGAAATCAGTCGGAGGTGAACGTGTCCTTTGGACGATCGCTTTTGAAAATTGTGCATTAAGTACAGTATACACCATACGTGTATTTATTCGAACATTAACTAGTATGTAGACCTTACGCACTATCGTATTTGGTTGACTTTTATTATATCCTTTCTATGTTTTTTTACTTAAAACGTTTTGGTTATTACATTTGGTTTGGTCAGTTATCTACGACACAGATTGATGGAACCCTTTTTAATATATACATTTGACGAGTTTCTAAAAGGACAATATCATGAAGGAATTATTTACTATGGTTTATTCAAACTTTGCTACAATATATGTAATTGAAAAATAGAGCACCTTAAAATGGCAGAAACCGCTGTGATGAAAATGTGAACTACAGTTACAAATTATTAAGTAAATAGATAAAAAATTAATTTATTTACCGATGTTTACATTTAAAGTAGTTATAAAGATACACATAACAATAACGAAAAATATTTTTACAATATACAAAATAGTATTTAGTTTTTGAGCTGCTCACGTGAGATGGTTACAAACTAACAAATCCGATATCGGAGACGAAGACATGCTATATACGAATATATTTTCGGTTACCTCCTCAAATATATTATAACGTTATGCATTTACATTAAATGCGCGAAAAACGAAATGCGCGAAAATGTAACATAATTAAATGTCGTATTCTGTAAATGACTTTTAATATGATTCATCAGTGTGTCAGTCAATATTCTCCGCACGTCGTCATCGCGGAACGGTCGCCAGCACCTACTACAATGCAGGGATGTTATGGATATGACATTTCGGATAAGGATTGGATGCGGATATAGGAATCTTTATATCGGATTCGGATACGGATATGAAATTATTTCGGATTATCCTATATTTTTGGATAGTTTCTGTTACGGATATTAATGTAAAGAACGCGCGCGGCTTGTGTCTCGACCGATCAAAAACAACTTATCATACAACGTGTCTCATTTAGATTTTGTGATTATCCGAAATTATCTGAAACTTTTATATAGGATTCGGTTACGGTTACGATATATTTTTACATCGGATATCCTATAGTTTCGGTAACGGTTACGGAGCTCCTTAACATTCTTGCTACAATGTAGTGATGTAACGCATGTCACTTTTTGAACATTCGCCAATGCGAATATTCAGTTTTTGATAGAAAATTTCATAGAAGAATTTGTTTTTGTTTGTTTTCATTGCATTACATATTTTTTATGTTAAGGTTCCAATGAAAATTTAACTGTTAAGCTTCATTGCTCAAAGTTAAGTAAATAAATAAATAATACTAAATGATAAACTGTAAATTGTTTACGTGATCACTAGATGGTTCCTTTTTGTTGTATTAAAAAACATAAGAAATAAATGGGTTTTGATTTTATTAAGTTATTTTAAATTAATATTTGCAACATTTTCGCAGAAATTTTGCGAATATGTAAAAATATGCGAATATTCGCGATTGCGAATGCAAATATTCGTTACATCACTACTATAATGTACAATGACGTACATTGAAAATCGCGATTTATCTGCCCCCAGTGGATAATCTCAAAGCACATATTCACTCCATTTATAGGCTTTATTTTATAATGTCGAGATATTCGCAAATCACAAGAGAATTTTGATTTTTTGTAATTTTTTTTTAGGTTTTGACGTACAATGAAGTTACAAATAAAGAACTACATATAAACTATTGACTATTCAATTTGTGACGCCATTGTGGTCGGATCGGATTATGTGAAAGTACTGTTTCAGATGCGAATTTCGATGTCGATTCGATGTATTTTTTTTATTCATATTATATGCAATATTAATTGCGTACAAAGCGAATAAAATTGGCCTGGCGTTTCAAGACGAATTTCAATCAAAGAGTCGTACAATTTAGAATCCAAGATGGCGTACGTAATAAGAAAAATATTTTATTAAAGAGAACCGAAGGTGTATGTATTACAAATACAATTTTTCACTGATCTTCGAATAAAAAATAAAATTTTCTACGTAAATATTATTCAAATAGAATTATTTTTTTTATAAAACTCTATATCTAATAAATTTAGAGACGAAAATACTTAAATATTTTAAAGTAATTTCAAGTGCATTATTCACTAATACTCGAGACGAATCATGAAAGGCTCGGTCACATTCCGTCACTCGACTACGTAACCAGGGACTAAACAATAAGTCATCTTTTTATTGTTCTATGCTTTATCATTTCATATAACCCATAAACACCCAATATTTTCATTACATTAACTTTTTTAAAGAAAAAGTGATCAAAGTTGTATATTCATATAGAATCTAGATTATCATAACTCCTCTTATTTATTTATAATTATGTAATTGCCAAAACGAAGTCAAAAATTTCTTTCAACAGCTAATATGCAGAATATGACAAACACGGTTTAACTTATACTGCACAGTATATGCGTAGAAACATTTAAAACGTATAGAAATTAGTATGTACCGAACCCTATATTGAATTATAAAGGCACAAGGTAAGCACACACTAATGCACTACCTCGTACGAAGTTATTTTTCTGCATGTATTTGGAATTGTACAATTTGACATATCGTTTTTTTATATATATTTACTTGAAATCGACATAACACAAGGTAATGAAAGCTACTTTAATTTTGAATTTCTTTCTGGAAATTCCTTAGCACTTTTATATATTGACCGATAAACAACTAAAACAAGAGTACTTTCTTAAATCGGTTGCGTCGATTTCTCGGTAATTTTATTAGATTATCGAATTGTAGTTCATTACGAAAATAGATTTAATTATTACCGGAACAAAACACGTTTCCGACCACTTTGTCCACAATCAAACAACCCTAGGTTTAATTTAGGCCGTTACCTTAAAAACTACTTCATCGACACGGTCTACGTTTAAATTTCAACAAAAATTATATATTAACAACCATTAAACGTAAAAGTGCATAACAAAAACAAAATGCAAATATACACGATGTAAATAAAAATAAATAAAAAATTATAAGGCGAATTAAGTACCAACGTCAACAACATGAGTGTTGCCAGCGCAATACTGAATGTTTAAGCATCACAAAAGTGTTGCTTGATAAATAACAATAAAATCTTATTTTCCAATCGTTAAACCAGCCGGTGAATTATATTTTTTAAAAGTAATATATTTAAACATAAAAAGTTACCGCAGTCACCATATAAAACGTATAATAAAAAAAATTAAAAATAATATCATAGATTTTCGAGCTACTAAAGAAGTCGTCTGAATTACTGAGTCTCCAAATGTTTCTAAATTATTTTAATGCCGCTTATTAAAACGAAGTTTTGTAAATACAAAAATGTTAATGCCACATCTAGCTTTTACTAGTCTTAGGTTCCCGTTCATCTCAACGATAAAACAAACAAATTTACATTTTAATTAACTGTCCGTGCCTACATTTTTAAATTTTTTAGTATTCCTATTATATTGAAATACAATATGAACGTAATAAAAACTATGAGAAATGTTATACATAGAAGCAAGAGACAACAGAATAAAAACATTTTATCTAGATACTCAAGTCTTCAATTATTGCTGTAATGTTTATAGAGGCATATCGACGTTGTTCCATTTTGTATTGAAATAAACCATGCACGTACCAAACATTTTAGCGGGAAATGGTCCCAAAAGTGGCACCAAAAAAAAACGCAATCTTAAATACATAGATGGCACACACAAAATGCACCAAAAATACTTTTTTTACAGCTGACAACCCTTAAACTACAGTCTGAAGATAGTCAGTCATTCGTTCACAGAAGTCGACAGAACTGAATACAGGTGCCACATGCACCTAGTTAGCACTTGTAACTGAGGCTGCGTTCAGATGATCACGGATTGTCGAGCGAATATCGCAATTTCTCATAATATTATGCACAGTTTATTTAATGATATCATTATTGATGCCCGATAACGCGCGATCATTTGCACAGAGCCTCAATTATAATTTAATAATGATTTTCTACGCTGGCAACACAGTTCACTTCGTTCAGTCTGAGGCACTCAGCGTCCCTGTTTCTGTAGTCGTAACCGTCTTTGAGGCTGTCTTGTGAGCTGTCACAGTGGTTATTTTGTGCGTGACTGTCCGGATGCCTGGAGTTGTGAATAGCGTACTGGTGCATCCACGACTGTTTCTCCTCTACTTCTTTACTCACAACCACAAACAATTCCTTCTCTTTGCTGTCTAACTGTTCTTTTAAGTATGCTATGAGATCACTGCTCTGGAAGGAAACAGATTTAAGACATTTAATTGCATAGTTGCTATATAATAAGCAGTCTGTTAGACCATAGCAGGCTGTAGACTATATTCATTGAGCATATTAGAAAAAGATGAAATATGTTATAAAAAACATTAAAATATTTTTTTAGACTTCACGTAACTTCACGCCTGTAATCCCCGAAGACGTAGGCAGAGGAATGCAGAACATTCCCACGTTTCACCGGTCACGCACATATCCAGATTCCGAACCACTACTAGAAAATTTAAATTAGAAAAATTTGTAGTGAACCCGGAATTCCGGAAATCGAACCCAGGACCTACCAATCGGCAGTCGCACTTGCAACCAACACGACCAACGAGGCAGTCAAAATTTACAAGAGAGTTTTAAACATTAAAATAAAATTTGGTTTACTTCTAAAACAGGTCAAATATGTTATTCATTGTTATTATTTAT
This sequence comes from Mysoria sejanus stolli, assembly GCA_018245835.1. NCBI lineage: Eukaryota > Metazoa > Arthropoda > Insecta > Lepidoptera > Hesperiidae > Mysarbia > Mysarbia sejanus. Next base: position 85 of record DWEJ01002348.1, on the reverse strand, counting down.
TATTATTATTTATCTTCACGCCTATAATCCCCGAAGAGGTAGGCAGAGGAATGCAGAACACTCCCACGTCTCACGTTTTTACGTC
>DWEJ01002347.1:0-11611 GCA_018245835.1 Mysoria sejanus stolli | reverse complement strand
CCAATATGCAATAGGTGGTGAGCTTATTGCAATACACCGGGCACATATCCACGTTTCGAACCACAATTAGATAATTTAAATTACAAAAATTTAGTGGTGCCCAACCCAGGATTTGAACCCAGGACCTCCCGATTGGCAGTCGAGCTTGCAACCAATACGACCAACGAGGCAGTCACCACTTTTTTTTATATTGTTCTTATCCATTGAACTCAGTACTTTGGCATATTCTATAACAAATTAGGTGCTTATAATAAAGTCCTATTAATGATCACATGTGAATGCTGTAAAACGCTACATCGCACTAACCTATCGCACAAATTTAAATTTACAAAGTAGCCCTACATTTTAAATTGAAATTTAAACTGTACAAATAAGTCAAGACTAGTATTTTAGTACTAAAATAAAAGATAGGGCGCATTGACAGCTGAGCACGATAGGACTCATTAGAAGAGGCCTATGTCCAACAGTGGACTGAGACCGTCAGGAGACAGTAATGATAATGAAGATAGCAGGATATACCCGAACATGTATATCATGTAAAAACACGGCAAAACAGTCTTATTACAAATTATATTACGTATAAATTGAAATATTTTAGGAAAGCTTGATTCGTTGATTGTGTCGTCAATATTATATGCAACGAGGGTATGTAAAGTTACAAAATTGTCTCTGAAGAGCGACGTATTTCATTGGAGGAAAAACATAATCTCTAGAATGAATAAATAAATATGCGAAAAATCACTAGGATCAAAATTACTTAAGAAACCGGAATTTAGCGTAGGTCTTACTGCCATAAATGTTACAAGCGTATGTTCACTGGAGTCTAATTCAAGTTCTTGTTTGATTTTTGAAATACATATTTGGATTGCAATATTCCTTTAACACCTGAGTATCGTCTGACAACCCAAATACACGAATCTAGTATGTAATAAAACAATACATGCATATCTTCACGCTGGGCCCCTAGACGGTAAGCAGAGCGTACCCAGTGCAAATAAATCTCTACCCCTCCTGGCCTGCGGCACTTCATATATAAAGTTTCGGTTTTTGAGGACTGGCCAATCCAGTGCTCACGATGAAGGAGAGCTCACTTTACAAATATTTTGAAGACCCTGACGTCATAGTCTTCTGAAGAAACCTCAGAAAAACATTCTAATTTACTTCATCGAAGTGTAAAAAAGAATGTTGTAAATACATAGAGCTCTCACACTTTTTTTTAATATTGCATGAACGGAAATGTTAAGTTTGCCACAGATAAAGTTTATATAAAGTAGCACATTAAATTATGTTATTTTCCTTCATATTGTAATGTCAGATACATCATAGTCTTTGGTCTAGTATATAAAGATATACTATGTATAGAAATTTATAGATTTCTTTCTTTCTTTTATATACTCATACATATAATCCCCTGTAATTCCTCAATAATAAATAACAGTAGCTAGGATAGTATTTCGAACATTGCTGGATTCACTTGTGTTATTTATTTAGATTACAACTTTAGGTCCTTTCCATAGCTAATTAGTTACTTAATTGTCATAAATGCGAGTATCAAACTGAATGTTTCAAACTTATCCTAAGTAAACTGAACCAAATTAAACGAGGAGCAAACTATAAAGCTATTATACTTACACGCCCCAGCGACGTGAATCTTCTTCATCCACGGATAGATCACCCTGTCAGTATTATCCGAGCATATCGATGAGTCATCATCCTCCACCGGGGGACTGTCCAGGAGGAGTCTATCGTCGTCCATTTCTGACACCGGAGAGCCTTCGCGGCCTAGCGATTGGAGTTTTCTACCAGCCGGCGCGGCTTCTTCGATGTGTCTCTCGAGTCGCAAGCCGAGCTCAGCGAACCCCGGGGGTATATCCGTGTGAGGCGATACGTAGCCATGCTCCGCATCCGATGGATGGGACGGCTCGGGCGGTCTCGGTGGAGGTGCGACCGGTGGATGTTGCGGCAATGGATGATAGTACCCTCCATAGCCGTAACCTGTGCCTATCTGCACTGGATATTGGTGCTGGTAGCCGTACTGCAAGTGCTGGTGCTGGTAGTACTCCCCGGGCGGGATGTAGTCCGCCTGGCTGTACTCCTCGGAGGGTGGGAACTTGGGGTCCGGCTGCGGCTGGTATCCGCCGTTCATGAGGAAGGAGCTCATGATGGGCGTGGTCGCCGCCGCGCATCACCTAGCGGTCAACACGCCCGCTAATATGGCCGCCATTCACACATCGTACGGCAGCCTCATTTATTTCGTCCTGAAAAAATATGTACTATGACTTTTTGTCTTTTACGTCTGCACTTCTGACGTAAAGGTAGAACAAGTTATAAAGGTAACTAGAGCAATTACGCAAAGTTAAACAGTAGCATATCTTATGTATGTTACATTTTAGAATGTACGTATAGATATGCGTTGCGTTAAAATATTCGAAATTCAAACATGTCCTACTCCATAAATGGCTAGTTGAGACAAGTAATAAATAATATTTATTACAATTCACGTATTGTAACTACCAATATCTTTTGGTTTTTGTATATCAACATAGATTTCCTCAAATATGTTTATATGTGTACATGTAGAGTAAATAAGTCAATATGTTTTGTTTATTCACAACGTGAAAATATAAATATGTTGTTTTAAAAATATGGCTGAACATTTACCTTATCCACAAAATCCAAGGTTCGACGCCAACTCAAGATTCCTAGGGATTCTGCGGGTGTGTATATATTCGATGTATATATATCATACACGCTATACAGTATAAAACAGCACTATCAAGTTTATAAGTTCACACAAACTAAGATCACTGGCACACAACTTAAAAGTTTAAAACAATTAGTCACCAATCTATAAATATAGGATTATCCGTGTATTAAAACAATATTATTGCAAAGTCATTTGATTTATCACTTTTTGATAATAAACAATGGAGCTGGAGGCGCACACTCCCGCGACATTTTAAGACAATATACACTGCCCGGCACGCCAGCGCACTCTGTCACTTTAAGGACTCCTATACATGTTCATCAATTTTTACATACCACCTTCCATTTTTAAGGCGGAGCTGTTGTTTAGTCCACTTCAATACACGCCTGCATGATAATCTGACCTCTATTTGTATGCCAACAAAGCTCGAATTCAAATAAAGCTCGTGTCACAAGCTTCCAACCGCTCCAACTATGTTCCCCCTTCCACTCATTTGGAATTACGTGCGTGCGTACGGGACAGAGTTATACTAAAGCAACATCAAAGCATTGATTAAAATATATCTTTCCCGCTCTATCTCACAAGCTTTTACGTATGTGGTGAAGAGAGTCAACTTATACAAGCTTACGGGTAGAGATTAAGAAGCTGCTCGGTTATAATGCAGAATGAACATGGTCTCTGTTCGTTACGACATGGCGTTTTAAATATTTAATATGCAATTTCCTTTATTTTTCATTAATACGCCGTTCGTTATTTTAATGGGCGACAAGTGAGATATAATTTGGTATAAATTAATGATATAGAGTCGAGTGCTGTTGTTCATTATTAGGTAAGAAAACGTTACCGGGGAATGACCGTTTAAATGGTTATGATACTGGCGTTTAATATCCACTTTACGCTTCTTTTCATTTTTACAATTACTTTTAAACAAATACGTACATTTATGAATGAACATTTGTGATCTACGAATGATAATGTTATTTATGCCCACATACCCAGCGTTGCGATTATGAGCAAACCACTTTAGGGGAGGCCTATGTCAAGCACTGGACTTAGGGCAGCCTAAATTAGATATTGAAAATGAAGCCAATATTTAATGACAACCATACATATATCGTACAAACAATGTATATATTAGAAAAACGTTAGGCACTTTTTCGACAATTTTGATCAGTTTGAGTCCTGAATTAGTTAATATTTATATAGCGAAGGAGCTGAAATTGATATATTAAAATATAGGTATGATATAATTACTGTCGATGACAAACACATAACAATCTGGACTAATTGTAACACGGTGTAGATATATAGAGGTCGTTTCCATCTTTGACTTACGAACCTCAACTATAAAATTTATAAATTAAACACTAACTATTCTCTTAAAGATTCCCTCATATGCCTGTAAGCATGAAAAATACACTAAATCCATTGCACCGGTAACCTTATTAGGTTATGAATTGAAGGTCTCCTTTTAAACACCTTTAACCTGTAAAATTGAATTGAAGATATAAATAAGGAAAAGACATAAGACGTGTGTAATATCCACTTACATTGATAGACAAATTTCGATAAATCATTTTACTTTCCATCTTAATCAAATTCTAGATGAAATTTCACCCCTTCATATATCTAGAGCTCGATTTAAAAAAAAACCTAATATATGTATTATGTGATCTGTTAATCCTACATTATGAAAAGAATTCCTATGTAAATATGATTTATCTTTAAAGAAATATGTCATTGCTAATATTAAAATTATTTCTTTCAAATCGCCCATCGCATGTCATACTAGGTACTTACAGCTTGACAACCCAACAAACTGAACCAAAAACAATGCGCGGTCCGAATTACAAGTCATTGTCCAAAGCCTATCATGGCTTTAAGCTGCTAATACAACACTAAGATCACCGACAAGGGAGCCGGCACCAAACAAACCAAAATGTCCAGTGATTTTATTGAATTAGATGATCACAATGGTATTGGTTGCATTTTGTATGGGGACTCACAAACATCAATTTTTAATCTTATTATCATCAGCATAAGATATATGTTCATTGCCATGGTGAATTGAATTTGTTCACTATCGCGAGCCATGAACTGATCTGCTGAGTCATGACGTCGGCTTCCAACCGGTGCGGGTACAAAAGGTGGGAACACCCGTTCAATAGATGTTTGATCAATAGCTACATACGTGTGTCTGGTGTCTGGATTAAGGTTTTTGAGTATCTTTGCGGTACTCTAATTAGATAGCCTTGTAGAACATTGTTCGGTACACATCTGAGATAATATAAAGCTTTATTTCATCACTTCATCTAACAGTTCACTTATTCCCTCAGAAATGTTTAGTATTAATTACAATAGTTTCATCACCTTTTCCATAGTGGGACGTAAACGTAACTGGTGAAACGTGAGAGTGTTCTGCATTTTACGTAAACGTAACTGGAGTGTTTTGCATTCCTCTGCCTACCTCTTCGGCGATTACAGGCATGAAGTTACGTATCATTTACCTTCAAAATCCAATGAGATATTTATTACATCAACCAAGTATCTGTATTCTTACACAGCAGATGAGCATGCACTTGGAGGGAATAAAAAAAACTAAAGCCGTTTCTCAAAAACGATTTAAATTTGAAATCTGCTTACATTTATTTACACAAATTTACACTTAGTTACCTACCTTAGTGTAAGTTTGTGTATAAGAATAGCAAAAACCGAAAATTATTCATCTTCATCATTCGCTGTATTCCCATTTGGTTTTATTTGATTAAAAATCCTTACCTTCGATGCATGGATTATTAGAAATTGATGTAAAGAGTTTTCTATTTGATCTACACATTGCATAACAGCTAAGGTTTCTTAATGAACGCGTCATGCTTTCAATTTAATAGACAAGCTATTTAGACCAACGTCTGCCAAGAGACAATCTTATCTTTCGAAAACTTTTCCGAACTTCCGTCTACCCTCGTGTTTTTTCGAAACGCTAACTGCCTGCCAGCTCGTACCCATCCAGCGCAAACTTAATCCAAGTTTAATGAACAATACGACAGACCCTTAATCAAACTTTGGATTTTCTAATAACGTAGCTTAACTCATTTGTGTCTTATGGCTTTAATCTTAAAAGAGAAACTCCATTGCAACACGCGGCCCATAAGACATTGCATTTCGAGAATAAAGCTGGAGAAAAACCTATTTAGTTGACTTTGATCGTATTATTTGTTTCTTGTTATGCTTTTACGGACGCAGATTAAGGGATACGAGAGTTTCATCGAGATATTTTAATAGCGGTTATAATGAATCTTGGATTATCTAAAACTCTCTTCTTTGGATAATGTTAAAAATTTTAATTTTCTTTATCTTTCATATGGTCATCAACATCGACTGTTTTGTTGTCCCTCTGTTGGCAAAGCGTTAAATCACTAAACTAAAATATGTATTACTTCAAATTTGCATCAAAAGCATTACGAATAGAATTTTCTCTTAAGTTAAGCAATTTTTTTTTAGATTTAACTGGAAATACGGCTAGGTACCTACATATGTTGTTTTTGGAAAAAATAATTTGATTTCAAAGAAACCCCAATGATTTCGGTGGGGGATCGTATTGCCAATTTTCTGTAATGGCGGGTTGCGTTGCCCATCTTTGTTGTGTGTGCCGACGTTTTTTGCGAACGCCCCTACCTCGCCGAGGGCAGGGTTCGTTAAATTTATGGGATGCGTAGGTACCATACGGGGTTCCCCGTGTTCTCTATATACGTCAGCAGATTTGTCACAGTACCGATATTAGTGTTATATACTATATTTACGTTGCATACTAACGGTATACTAAAATATGCAAATATAATTCACTACAAAATTTTAAACTGAACATTATCTTTGTAATAATTGAACAAATATTTTTAACACTCAATTTTTTATCGATATAACAATACGACACATGAAAGTATTAAAAAATAAAATGAAGTTTTCAAATTTATATTCAAGTCCACATTTTATTTTATGTAAAAAATATTTACATACATGATCCTGTATTATGTAAATACGTTACATATAAATAAAATATTAAGCAAACCATGAAAGCTTAAATAATACGAAAATATTTTAGATACATGAATATGCATTTCTATGAGGTAGGTTAACAGCACCTACAATTTAATTTGAATTGTTTCCTAAAGGAACATGTACAACATGATGTTTACTTGAACGTAACAATAATAAACTAGGTAGGTACTGCATTAAGATTCTATTCAGCACCTAATAGTTAGATAATTTTTATTTGGTATTTAATACGAATTCGTATGTCTCATATGAAACCGCTGTCTCATATGAAAATTTCTAATTTAATTGATATACCCGATTTCATTTGAGGTTATATTCCATATACCTAATATACGGGAATGCAAGTATACTCTAATATTATGGATATTGTATTAGTAACAGTATTTCTATATATTAGGCTTGTAACATTTGTTAGTTTTGTATACATATTAAGATATTCCTGCATTTCACATTTTCATTTCTAGTTCTGAAAATTTTCTATTGAGACTTAGGCGTTAAAATACTAGTTTATTTCATTTTTCAGTCACCTTTCAAAGTATTGATACATACATTTATAGGTGTATGTAAAATTCTTACCAGCCAGTTTTAGTATCTACTTGCAGACATAAAAATAAATAAACAATGTTCACTTGAAAATTAAAACACGTTAAAACGCGATGTGTTGTAACATCCAAGCAATACCGAAATATTTAAAACTCACAACTCTTTTACTCCTTCAAATATTTTCATGGAAGATACGAACGCAACGTGATGCCAGCATCAGAAACAGCCTCTCAAAGCCACGCAAGTTTCTGACAAGGTAACGTCATCGTACGTCAAGGCTTTGACAGCACCCCACTCCTCCCCTCCCACACCCGTGACGTCACCCGCGATATTATTTTAGGGTTCAGCTTTGACTTCAACTTTCCACATCCAATCAAAGTTTGAACATTGAAATATTGATGCTTTTGTTCGCGCGCTCAATAACTTTTTGTAACCAAATTAAATTTCGTAGTTCGTACCCACAAAACAATAGCCGAGTTATTTAGCCTACGCCCAATGGCCTACTTGCTTGCTTTTCTTTCAATATAATAAAGCAGAACCAAAGTAGAGTTCCATTTGAATGATTTTTCACGTCTTATAATGTAATATGACAATGGAATGGAATCAATGAAAATATTGTGATATCTTTACCCTTGATATTTCTCCTTTACCTATCCTTATACTTCATATATACATGTAGAATAGAAAGTAATTAAGCATATGTAGCGAGGAAGATAGATTCATTAAAGTACCGAGAAATTTCACTAAAAAGATTTATATTAATAGATTTTAAACTTGATTTAATATCTCTTAATAATGTTGATTGCCTTGTTGGTCGTGTTGGTTGCAACTACAACTGCTGATCAGGAGGTCGTGGGTTCAATTCCTGCGTCAGCACTACAAAAATTTTCTAATTTAGATTTTCGATGTCTGTATATGTACCCGGTGTATGGCAAAAGGCTCACCACCTATTCCATAGTGACACGTAAACGTAACTGGTGAAACGTGGGAATATTGTACATGCCTCTGCCTACCTCTTCGAGGTTTACAGGTGTGATTTTACGTCCGTCACGTAAATTTAATTTGGATTATAAAGAACGGTTATATATTATATGTCTTAATAAACGACTAAATGTATTTCAATCTAAGTCTATTTAAGACATCATTTTTTTTATCAACAATAACAGATCATGTTCTTTCTATACCAAAACAAGAGATATCTTCTATAAATGCAAACGAAAACGTAAACCAAAACTTTAGGTCTGAGATATTAAGTTCGGTAGATAGTTGTATCTATGGCTTAACTGTCTAAATTTACAAGAAATGAAATAATTTAACTGCTCTATGTAATGTTTAAATATAGTTCTTAATGACTATATCCGTTAACCTTACCTACATCGTCTTTATAAAATCGCACAGTTAACGGCGAAAAACACCTAAGACCTACACAAGAAGATTACTACATCCTTTTCTACGGCAATCGTTTTATCTACAATCTGTTCCATTACCTCGTTCAAAATCAGAGAGAGTACGGCCCGCTGCACATACAAGTCGAAATCAATTTTCAAATCGTTTTATCAAAATCTTCAAATCTCACAAGGCATTGTCGATGTGTCGCTGTACCTTCGGAATAGCAAAAGCTAATAATTCCATATTTCGCCATTTTATACATACGTATGTCGCGCAAAAACGTCAAACGTTACAGCGTTGAGGGGAAACGTTTGGTATTCTTGATGCCGTCAAGAGCAAACGTCATATACTAGCCGCTGCTGCAAGCAAATTTTCATTGTAATACGTGAGCTATAAGATTGTTGTTTGAGTGAGTGACGACGTGATTCATAAGGTTGTTTACAGTTGAGTGAGCAGAGGTTCCATTAATCAGCGAGCAGTCGCGACAGTGCAGCGGCGCTGGCATCGCCGCTCAATTTTTTTCCTCTTGCGCCCTTACAGTGGATATTGGACGCGATTTCCTGGGATTCTCTGGAGAAACTGGGTGGTCGCTCTCAATCGATACAATGTTATTACGTATACAATTTCTATAAAGTGATTACATTCGTTTTATAACTTATTCAATTACATCGAATCTTGTTTACGCTTATTTTTCTAGGGGAATAAGACTCTTATTTTGCGAAGGGTCGCGAAAATTTTGTTCGCAACTCAAAAGCGTCAGAAAGAACCCCACGTATTGGAGCGTGAACGTTAGAAAATTTGCATTTCAATGCATAACTTAACCTATGTACGCTCGCGAATGTCTCCAACACGGATAAATATTTGCCTTATCTCCCCTCAGTCACTCTTCGCACTCCATCCCGCGAATGATCCCTCTGGGAATGGAGGACTGTTCTTTTCCCTTTTGTTAATGCTTTCGTAAATTCAGATACATTTATACGCGAGCTTTCATTGTTTATTCAGTTGTTTCGAAAACTGAAATCGAATTCAGCAGATTCTAGAGGGCTTGTTACGAATTACGCTTAAATGAGTGCATATTTGTATAAAACCGTAACATCACACCTGTAATCGACGAATCGTTAGACAGTAGGTGTGTAGTATGTTTCACCAATGATATTGGAACCCACTATGGAATAGGTGATGAGCCATGTGTCATGGCCAGGCTGGATTTATTCTGTGCACCGGAAACAAATTCAGACATGTGTAAAATATTTGAATTACATGAAAACCTTATTAACTATGACATGATAGTACTTACCTTATTTTTTCCTAATGAAAGATGTTGTTTTCTGTAGTATGGGCCTTTTATTAAACTTAGACTAGAATGGGAAATATGGGAGTATTCTGCATTCCTTTGCCTACCTCTTCGGGGATTACAGGCGTAATGTTACGTTATGTTACGGAATAATATAGAATTATGGATAAAACCCAGCGGTGGACTTAAATAGGCTGAAGATGATGCTAATGTTACTTTAAAGCTGTTCAGCTTTGTATGTTCAGGGCTGTAGTGTAACAGCTGAAGTCTCAGTTAGAATATGTCATGTTTCAATTGCTATTGGGTAAATATTCATGATACCTATTTAAGTTGGTAATCCTTACTTATTATATTATATTATAAACGCGAAAGTTTGTGAGTATGGATGGATGTTTGTTATACTTTCATGTAAAAACTAGTAAATGGATTTCATTGAAACTTTACAATAATATAGCGTATACATCAGAATAACACATAGGCTACAATTTATAAAGATATTCTATAAATTGCCTAAAATATCAAGTACAGGTACGTAGGATATGCCGAGCTGGAGTCTGCGTTGCGCCCCTCGGCTCTTACCCCTAGCTCGCCTTCTCATCTCTTTTGTCTAGGTATTTATTTTTTTCTTTTTTCTGTGGAGCAACATATAAGCCACTCTTCATCCTAGAATTCCCACGAGGTCGATATTTACGCGGGAAAAACTTTGTGACACACTGATTTCCACGCGGGCGAAGCCTCGAGTACATCTAGTTACATAAATAATTTAATGCAACTTTCAAACTTTCCACATAGCCCAGACATGTTTCAAATATATCGTTAAAACAAATTGAAAGCGATTAGCTGTAGTTCAGCTATTTATTTATTTATTTTATTAAAGACTAACTTTAAACATTTAAACAAGTAAGATCTTATACAAATAAAAGTATAATAATTACACAACAAAACCCTATTTGTATTGATGAATCACATTTAGTTCCGTATACAATGTGTCCACTCAATATTATGCTAACTGTCGTATTATGCTCGAATTAACTTTAATTTCACGCCTTGGAATACCATCTTACTTTCCAACCAGCTCGTGTATTCTCGCAAACAAACAAACTGATCGATTGCCCGGAAAATCGCACCGAATCACCGTAAATATTTTGACGTGGTCGCACCATCGTATTACGAAACAATCGCATTCCAAATATAATCGAACGCTCCAGCGAGTTTTCTAAGGGGATTCGCAATCTCGGACGTTTGATAGATCGGTCTCGAGAGAGTCTGCTATTATCCACACAGTAGCTGACTTGTGCATCAAACGAATATTTTTATCACAAAGCGAAGGTACCTTAAAGGATAATTTGAAGCCGCTCCGGGTTTGAACCGGTTGTACATACAATATACGAAAACATTTAATCATTGACTCGTTACTTTTTGACTACTGGCTTGACAAAAATATCTATCGTTTTAGAATTACATTAATTGTTTGCTAAATGCTTACCAACTTGATAAATTATCTAGTCATTTTCGTGTCAGAGGTTATGCGCGTGTTGTTTGACAATTACGAATAATTCTTTTGTGGCTATAATAATGGAATACAAAATTAACTTCTACAGTTAGGTATGTTTTCAGCAACTGAT
>DWEJ01002346.1:0-11613 GCA_018245835.1 Mysoria sejanus stolli | reverse complement strand
CACACCCTTCAAACCAGAACACAGCAGCGCTTAACACTGCTGTTATAAGGCAGAAATAGGTGTGGCGGTGGTGCCGCTGGAGTCGAACCACAGAGGGTTCTACCACCTTTCTTGTTGGCAATGCTTCAAGGTACCGACCAATCCATATTCTGAAAGCTTTTAAGCTAGTTTTGTAGCGTATTTAAATAGCAATTATTGTGACGTAGCCATTGAAAGAGACATGAAAAATACTCTGTTTTAATAGTGACATAAAAATGAATACACGTTAAGAATTAGATTAATAGGTACGCACAATAAGTGTCAAGCGAAACCTCTTACCATTATCGTTATGTTGTGATATATTTATCAAAACTCCAAAAAGAGAATTTTCCATCTCAACTGCCAGTCATAACTCTATCTCTGTTACACGTAACCGACAAAATGCGCGACACGCGACATAAATCAGCGCGGAACGCTCTGTCGCAGCCATTACCTTCTTTTTGTCGTAAATGTGTATCACATGTATCCATTGCCTTTTTTGTCGGGAAAGTGTAAGACATATAGTACGTCTCTTAAGATATTGTTGCGTAATTCTTTCCGCGTTATATTCGCGTCGTGATTCTTTTTGTGTGTAGAATTCGTTGACAGATGAGCGTTTATTATGTTGTTGGGGCGTGATATGTTTTTGCTGATTTAATCCTACAGAGTACGCTGTTTGGGTAGAGTCGTCTTCTTCCAATTTTACGTTACGCGTCTTTGTAATCTGGGTATAAATTAAAAAGGGTTGCGTCTGAAAACACAAATATTCCGACGCTGTAAGGATAGTAAGTCGTAAGGTGATGGATAGATTATTGCGCCAAGAATTTAAACTCTCAACGTTAAAGATCAAAACGCAATAGTAAATAATGAATAAATAAGAAACCTAATAGGAATTACATGTGTATTCTCGTAAAACAATTAGATGTGTGCACACTCGAACGTTGTGCTCTGGGCTTATTCATTGTGTCTGCAATTAGGGTCCCATTAGACGGTTCGCAGATGCTCCAAGAAATTGGAATTCTCGTGTATTCCTTCCAAGAGATTGATCACTAAACTAAACAAAAAGGATGAGATTAAATTTCTAACATGAGTTGTACTTGGTATATCATTATATATGTACAACAATTGTAATTATTATTTTGGCAATGTAGGTTACTTTCGCGGTCGGCATCTTCGAGAGCTAAATACTTCTGTCCTTACAGGCCGAACGTGTAAATTGTCAACATCCATTGATCTCATAAGCACAAGCCAGTTTCAAATTCTTGTTGTCGCTTCAGTACCTACTTTGTTATTATGCAGAAGATGAACCGCAAGAAAATCAATATGGACTTTTTTGATGATGGCAATTATTCCAGATTCCAATTGCTGTCATAGTGAGTGTTCCACATTGAACGGAGGCCTCAGGTGGCCTGACCTGACACGGGCTTTAGGTTTAGAGCTAATTTATTACGTCTACTCCTCTCAATTACATGTCTCGTAGGTGCGCTGTAATTAAGTCTTTGTTCCCCTCTAATTTCCTGTCCGCGTTACCCTGTTTGAAGAGGCATCTGATTATTTAATTTGAGGAAGAAGATAACGTTCTAAGCCTGCGCAATGTTTCCGTATTTATTTTAATTAGAATTGGGATGCAACAAATAAAAAGAGAAATCGTGGTCGTCTATTTAAATTTGGTATTTCATCAGTAATTGAACACGAAATTAAAAGGAATGTTCAGTATACGTATGTCTATAGATTAAACTACCTGGATATATAAATGTTGCCATTTTTGGGAAATTATGAATATTGTTACTTAGATTCCAAATATATTTCTTATCATTATTTTATTGTATTGTAGAAATAGATATGAAATAGTGATTAAACATTAATTATGATCATTATTGCCTCGTTGGTCGTGTTGGTTGCAAATACGACTACCGATCGCACCGGAGGTCCCTGGTTCCATTCCCGGGTCGAACACTACAAAATTTTCTAATTTAGATTTGCTAACAGTGGTTCGGAGTCTGGATATGTGCTCGATGCATGGCGATAGGCTCACCATCTATTCCATAGTGGAACGTAAACGTAATTGGTGAATCGCGGGAGTGATCTGCATTCCTCTGCCTAACTCTTCGGGGATTGTAGGCATGAAGTTTGACGTTTTCTATTCCATTTTAATTAAATTTATAACGTAAATATCTAATTTTTAATTGTTCGTTATTTATTTTATCTGTATTTTCCAATGTTCAAAACGGCAAACAATTTGAAAACAATAGTTTCAGTCCATTTTTTTCTGTTTTTAGTATAAAAGACGAAAACGAATGAGATAAAATTTCCTATAATCCTACGGTATCTTCACATGCTACTCATATTTAATCTATTTTTGTTCGAAATACAAAATAATCTTCAAAAGCTCTCAGGATTAAGAGCATATCAAACTAAACGTGCTTTATAAAAACGAGAAGACCACGTACCTAGCGAGAAAGCTAAGAAAAGAAAACGCCCATTCAAATCCAAACAGTCCTCAAATCAATAATAGGGACGTGTCACAAATGCAAAGCACCCTAAGTACTACCCCTTACTCGGGTGTCAATCGGGGGAAGGTGGAACAATAAAACCATAAAAATCAGTATTCAGTGTAAATTTTCTAGCGATATTAATTTTTAGTGACTACATAAATAATAATCCGTTGAATCATATATCTACCTGTTACAATCATTATCACATCACTACTACTCTTGTATCTTACTATACTATACATTATCATATGATTACTACTGTATCTTACTATACTATACATTATCATATGATTGCTACTGTATCTTACTATACTATACATTATCATATGATTACTACTGTATCTTACTATACTATACATTATCATATGATTACTACTGTATCTTACTATACTATACATTATTTTATCACTACTTCTACAGCTATCAGTATTACCTTTCTGTAGAAATTACCATGTTCCAGCCAACAGGATATAAATACAGAATGATAAGAGATTAAATTAGAAATGATGGAGAAAGAACTCTATCAGCTGATCATTGACCCCTCATGTTGGTTTTCCACCTGTTTACAAGGGTGAGGTTTGTGTAAAAAAATCTCCCAATCGTCCTAAGCCAATATGTACGAATAAGCTGTAGAGGAAATCCGGGTACAAAAACAATATAAAACTGCTTATTTTGTCCGCCTGATATATGTTCGTTCCGTAGGCTTATGTCACGACTATTGACGCGGGTCACGTATCCCTAACGCGTCGAATTTATCACTTGTTATATTGACGTTGCGTGACAGCTAGTCCTTGAAGGATCCCTCATTATTTCTAAGGGAAACATAATTGTGTACCTACCTTAGCGAAACGTTACGCGAAAGGTTTGATCGTCATCATCAGCGTATTCCAGTCCACTGCTGGATATGGGCCTCCCCTGAGGGGTTATGCCCATTATTTCATAATTAATATGATGTAGGTGGATGGCGAAAAGTTTAACAAAGTAATATTATTTCATTTTCCAATTTAATTAAATATATATTTCACACATATTTAAATATCATCATCACCATTATTATCAGCCTAACTCAGTCCACTGCTGGACATAGGCCTTCCCCAAAGAGCGCCATTGCGCCCTGTCCTCGGCTTGCCACATACAGCTTCTGCCTGCAACCTTTCGCAGACCATCATTTCACCTGGATATGAATAATATAAATATATATAAACTAGTGAGTATGAAAATGAACAGTATAAATAATGAGTATGAATTTCTGAAACACTATTCTCAGTTTGTTCTTCAATTATTTCACGAATCAAACAGTTGTCTGAACATCCTTACAGTGAAATGATGGGTTGAAAGCAAGTTCGGATCTCATCAGGCGGTAAGTATTCATAAATCAAAAACATATTAAACACTAAACAAACTGAACAATTATTTACCTATACATACATGTAATTTCTGATACAAAATACACCTCAATGTGTGCTCTCTGTACATCTCTCTCTTTTAAATGAGAACAAAGTTCACCATATAATTATTCGTTTAAGTTTTAAAATTCTAAACGCGATACATATTTTCCAAATACAAGTCGACAATTGATTCGACTGAAAAAATAATTTCTTATTCTTTGGTACTAACTACTTTTATAAAATTCAGTGTTAATTTGACATTAACGTTGTCTATCACGCAAAACAATTATACCCATAGCTCATAATTAGGATTAGTACCAAGATCTTTCTATCGGCAGTATCGCTTGCAAACACGGCCAACGAGACATTAAAAAAAGATGATGATTTCATAAAAATAATTGCTTGCTGAATAAACAATGTTCTAACAGATCTCCGTGACATACCCCCGCTCCTATTTCTAACGTAGGTCTCATTTCTAACGTTCATGAGGCGTCTAATTTGTTTACATTGATGTAGATATAACACCATAACATTTAATATTGTGATCTTGACACATAATATATCTTGTTTCTGTTTTTTCTTGCGTTATGATATGAAACATGTCATATATGCTTAAGGCGTCTATGTTATAAAAGCTGGTAATATGATGCATTAAGTTCCTTCTATATGCATATACCTGCCAGTTACAAATTTGAAATTTGATAATGTAAAATCGTGCATGTAATCCCCGCAGAGGTAGGCAGAGGAATGTGGAACTCTCCCACGTTTCACCGGTTACGTTTACGTCCCGCTATGGAATAGCGATTGCGGATATGGTTGAAATATGACTAATTATCAGTTAATTAATTATCAGTTCGATAGTAGTTTAATCTCACTTAATATCTGTATCTCATTTTACAGTAGCATGAGCTTAGTGAGACATTTGTTAATCTATCCTTTTGGACTACTGAAATCTGCAGGTACACTGTCCAGCTTCTAAAATACTCTGTCGCTTGGTTTGAAAGCGAAACCTCTATGAAACAAAGAGTCAGGAAATAGCCTTTGAGGCGCCTTCTCTGTTTATTGAAACACTACACAATGAGCTTTTAAAGACAACGTTTATATAAAGGGCCGCCGTGTATCGTATCCCGAGCAAAGGGAAATATCCTGCATGTGCAATAACTGTGAATGTGTTGCAGGAACGTTGCGAAAATTGGGAACGTAAAAAAATCCTTTTCAATAATAATAAGTTTATTTCTATTTGGCATGGATTTACCTTGAATAGTTGGCCTTATCACGTACGATAAGAAGTTGGAGACATAAAAATGAAGGAATTTAATGCAGTCGTATGTATGAATTATATTAATTGCTATTATTGATTGTTAATTACACTTACGCTTAGGACTGCGTTCGGGTAAATATCAATGACTATCATACAGAATTAGAAACTTGCATTTATTCTAAGCCATACAAACTATTCTCACTTAGACTTTACAAATAACAATGACACGTAAATAAGCATAAATATTTCGCACTTCTTTGCCTGCCTTTTATTTTGCCTGGCTGATTTGACTGACCCGTTGGTGGTGTATGATGCAGGTTCGACTGCCAATTAGAAAGTCCTGTGTTACAATCCCGGGTCGCGCACTATTGGATTTTTCTAACTTTGATTTTTAAGTATTGGTTCAGAGTGAAGATATGTGCCTGGTGTATAGCCAAAGGCTCACCACTTACTCCATAGTGGGACTTAACGTATTTGGTGAAACGTGGTACTGCACAACAACTCTACCTACATTTTCGCGAATAGCACGCCTGTTAGGTTCTTTTTTTATTTACTTAATATACGCATATTTTAAATAAAACTAATAATTAAATATGAAAAAAAAAGTTAGTCTGATTTAAAAATTCCGGAAATGTTCCAAGTTCTTGCTTCACATTCTCACCGCGGCGGGATCGTGCCGCGGGCGATCGCCGGGCGCGCCGTTGTCTTCATTATTCCGACCTAAGTAACCATTAAAATTCATTTTTAGGCCCCATGGCCGAAACCACCCCGGCTCGACGCTTCCACATACTCCATGCATGTACATTCGTATTTAGCCACTTTCATTTTCGCTCGCACGTAATCGCTGATTTTTTATATTTATTCTGCGCACTTGCCTTCTATTCTACTAATAAGAATAAAATTAAGATATAAGTCGCATGTATTACATATAAAACATTGCATATTCGTTGTAAATATGGAAATAATTTATTGAATCCTGTACCAACTTGAAGTATCCTCGGACTAAGTTTGACAATATACTCAGCAGGTACTATGTACAGTTTTCAGCACGTTTAAAAAAATGTAAATTGAATTATTGAATGTTGTCTGTTGTAATCATTTAATTGTTATTATGGTGTTATAAAGAAGCTATTTAGTGGATTAAACAGGATTAAATGAATTCCCCAAACCTTAATACGTAGCTACGGTGTGCATTACGCTTTATTGCGAATATTACGCTGCCCCAAAATTTTCGTTGCGCAATTTACGCGAAGCACCAGTTTGAAGTAGAATTACGCCGTAATTTAGTTTTAACTGGTGTATTAGTCCACGTCACGTATTCCTTTACGTCGTGTTTTGAGAACTAGTTTTGTGCCAAATTTAGTAAATTTGTTTTAATTGCTGGAGAGTTAACTGCACCGTTTCAACAATTTAAATTGTACAGCTTTAAGAGTGGCAGATTAGTGTGCTAAATGGCTTTTTTATTTTCTTCGTTGAATCTGGAAATGTAAAAGTATTTTAAATTTATTCACACGTCTAATAAATAATTGTTTTTATACAATATATGGGTATTTTGGAATTTTTATTTTTAGCTAACCTATTTAATGTAAAACAAACATTATTTAAAGATGAAAGAGCACTTGTTTAAAATGCATTTTATGCTATATAGACGAGTGTGCCGTATTTACTTGAACACAGTATCCAGTCTAATTTACATTATGTCTACTGCAAATAAACTGGCTGATAGCTACATACTTCAGCGTGCTTGATCATGGAATTACAGTTATGTTGGAAAGTTTGGTCTTCTGGAACATCTTTCTTTTTAATAAATCATTATTTTCATCACGCCTGATCCTAAATTAATCGTCCTCCTCATACACCTGTGTATTGATAATGTTGTAATATGTTGTGTAATATGTTGTATGTGAACCAGATTCAAATTTAAATTAATCAGTCATTATTCTCGAAGCGAATACAAAATGTGTATATACATTAACAAGAACGTTAATACTGTATCGCAAACCAAACAGACTACATACTACAAATATGTAATAAGTGCAAAATTACGACAATTCAAACGACACACTAATATCAACCGTAACAGTTAAACATTAAACACATTTTTCCCTGCAACAATTCAAACTATCTATATAATCATTTATCAAACAAAAGCAATCTTATTTTAAAACAGTACAGTCCAAAATTGCTTGCGTTAAATCTATGTAAAGCTACGTACACACCCGCGCTAGCAATCAAATAGTTTGTCGTTCAATTACGAGAAGTCGCGAACGGCGTCGATTTAATAGCTCCCATACAGAAACAATGATTAACTACACAATCTGGGTTTTGGGGGATTTATGGACTGCCACGCGGTTAGATGGATCGGTCCATCGGGCGGTTTTAAATGTTAGACGCCCTTACTGTACGTAGCGCGTAAAACAGTGAACGTTGTGGGAAAAATAACGACTTTAAAAAAGTAAAGTATAGGTTACCCTTAGATATGTATCTATTATAGTATCCTGAATGTTGTTTAGCGAATCTTTTAATACAAACTTTATCGCATGTTAATTCTATTAGTTATAATTAGACGAATATTATCACTTAAAGACTGTCCACGTCAATATTTGGTAATAATAAATATTGTTAGCATATCATCATGCCAGAACTCGTATGAGGTAGGCAAGTGGAAGCAAAATAGTTGTTTAGTACAATACTTTATATCAATGAGCGTTGTTTAGTACAATACTTAATATCAATGAGCGTTGTTTAGTACAATATTTTATATCAATGAGTGAGGAAAAAATTAAAACTGTCACAGGAAACTTATTTCGTTGTATATGTAAATATTTGACTTAAAAATAATATACCAAAATAATACATGAACAATTTATGATATCATTCAATTTTATTAGACACAAATAATTTATTATACTCAAATGATTATACTTGTACAATCAGATACAAATGTTGCTGTACAATAAATCCATTTCTACAACCCCGCGTCTGTGTTTCGAATTACATATTCCAATAATTCTGTAAAGTTCCCAGTGGCAGGTAGGCTTTTATCATATAACAGTGATAAAGTCCTTTCGAATGTATATAACTTATGGTTTTAAAGCTTCTTTGAGGACAGATTTAGAGGCGCCAATTGCTGTGAAGTGGCGTGGTCAAGTAATTGCAAATCCATACGAATGCAACCTATTGGCTATAGGTATCAACCAGTATCGTGTTAATCCAATAGATCTATGGGATACAGGTAGTAACCATAGAACTGTGGATTGCCACTAAATGAAAAGGAAAACCTTCACCCACAAAATGGAAGTGATCTATCAACTTTCCCCACATGGCTCGCCACAAAAATTAATCAACAAATCACGCACATAACCTAAAAGATTTTTAAGCTGGCCATCATTTCACGGATCTTCATTGCAATTCATTTTGCGCAACCGTATCCGACACTCGATTTATTGCTTGACGAATGGCCGGTCGCAGGTGTATCACTCCCCTTATAACATCACCAACAATATGCGGCCTACGGAGGGCTTATGACAATGGAATAAAGTTTATTTTGTTGTGCTACAATATTTGTTATTATTGTCAGATTTGAGTTACAACTTGATGTGGGCCGATTGACACAAGTATGTGGGTGGCGCGGGATAAACGGATGTAGCTATTTTTATTTTCTTAGACATTTAAGGTGAGACGTGGGGCGAATGGAAAGATTCCGTTCTGGTCCCTGGTGAGTTTGTCGTTGATAACGCAATCATGGGGAACGGAGTTAGCACTTAGTTTCAAATGCAGTAATAAAAACAAAAACCCCTTTATTTACATCGTTTCACATTGAAGGTGGACAGACAATTTTATAATATTTCATAAAATTACCATAGAAAGGTTAGTCTGTTAATGTCTATCTCTTTCTCTTTTCCTCTCACATAGTATCATCCGTTTGAAAAGCGTAACATCACACCTGTCATCCCTGAAGAAATAGACAGATGACTGTAGTACTCTGCGCTTTTCGCCTGTTCTTTTATGTTCCACCATGTAATAGGTTGTGAACCTTTTAATATACAGCAGGCAAATGACCAGACGCCAGAATACAAATTCAAATTTAGAGGCACCACTAATAATTTCGACTAGAAATCTTATTTTCTCATAAAAATGACCTTACTGTCCCTTTACTGTCTAAACGAATGTATGATCTGAATCACCATCACTATTATCCTATTTACATAATGTGCTTTAATGTACAAAACTATTGAGGAATGTATACCAGTGAGGAAAAAGATTTTAAATCTGGGTGGCTTGAAACATATTTTCAGGCACAGATTCTTCACAGCTAGTTCTTGCAATGTTGTTTACTAGAGCCTGTGATATGGTTCACTTACCCGGATACCAAGCATACTGTTAGATATTGTTTCAGATGGACAGCCTGTTACCATTTTCAACTTCATTTTCGTCCAATTTCGACGTATCGTCGCATAAGTCACACCGAGTGGAACATCATCAAAATGTGGGTCGGATGCGAGATAAAGCTTCGTTGAACATGCTGCCGCCTGTAATGAGGTACGAATGTGTATCATCTGCCCATCAAACACATGCGTGCGACTCACGCACACTCCGAACGAATCTTTCAATCGTTATCTGTTATTCCGCGTCCCGGTCCGCCCGTTTCCTTGTGTGGTCCAAGTTAAAGTCGCAAGCGTTGTACACATGAGTTGAAGATGAGCTCAGTTATGCCTTGTGGAATTAATACCTACGATATAAACAATAGTATTACCGCCAAGGCTTTTGAAATTAATACGATTTTCAATTTTAAAACTATATGTCTGAAATGAATATATAAATATATGCTATAATATTTTACAAAACACTGCCTATGAGATTTATCAGATTGTTTCCACAATTGATAAGGCAACTGTCATAATCTATAAACAGATAATTTACGTATATTTGTACTTATATTACTGTAATGAATAAATTGGCAGTATAACTTTAGGAAGAACATGTATGTCATAAAACATTTATGAGGCATTCCATGTCAATTTCTATTGATAAAAGCGTATTGGTTGACGCGAGAGACAAGTTCAATCCTACGTTTAATCGAACACTGCAATGAAGCAAAAACAAATATAACGAAATCGTTACAATGGCTTCTGAAATATGATGTCGATACACATGCGCGTTCTTATGACTTACCCCAATAGTTCAGCGCAGCCGGCCCCGAATTTATAGCGGTTACCTACGCATTCCACAGATTTATGCAGCGGTGGCCGTCGGCGACACTCCTCCAGACTTACACTTTTTGCCTCCGGTGATAAAACGAATGGCTGATAGGGGGCGTGCAATATGCCTGCGAAAATGTGCGCGTAAGTGCCTCGGAAGTGTTCTGGAACCGGCTCGAGAACAGAATCGCGAGGGTGAAGATTATTACGAGCCGAAAATACTTTTGATTTCAACGTATGAAGTTGAGTGATTGTGATAACTGTAGAAAATATCACCGAATAAAAACAGCTTTGCCTTCTACGAAGTTGGACGTGAATGTAGATGATGAAACGTGGGAGTGTACTACATTCCTCCGCCTGCCTCTTCGGGGATTACGGGCGTGATGTTACTTTTTCTAAGAAAGTTACTTATTGTAAAGTAAACATTCGGTTCCCATAATTAAACAAGCAGAACAAAATAATATAACATTAAAAATGAACAACAAATGCGATTGAATTGAATAAAGCATTCAAGTGATACCAGTTATCAGTAGTAACGGATAAGTTTAAGCGCCGTATAATTATACTATTGTAACAGCATTATACGAGTATGTATCGTAAGCCGGTTATACCTCACCGAAGCGCTTCAAATAGACAAGAGACTATTGATTCATAAGAGACATTATACTATTCGGTTACAATAAAGCCAATTGACGTTTACGTTACGTTTTCAGGAGTAGTTATGTGGTATACCTTTTATGTGTCTCATACATTAATCAAATTGGTATTCCGTGAAGCCTAATATATTGTTATCATTACATCGCTACATTGTACAATTTTCAGATTGAGGATATCTGCCCAATTTGCTGTGCTTCCTCTACACTAATCACCTTCTTCATATATGCATGATGGTTTTGGACCTATGATGGACCTATGACTCCGCATGAGAATTTATATACCTTAATATCATTCCAAATAATAGTATAATAAAAATAAGATCTAGAGCACACTTTAATAATCAAGGAAGTAGGTTAACATTATGGTAAAAATTTAAAAACATACGGAAATTAGTTCTCGAGAGATATTTAACTAATTAGAATCCATAATAAGACAGTTGGTAATAAAAAAATATAATAATACAGAGTATTTTAAACTCAAAATAGACTGCCTCGTTGGTCGTGTAGTTGCAAGTGTGACTGCAGATCGGGAGGTCCTGGGTTCGATTCCCGGGTCGAACACTATTTAACACTAGAATTTTTCTAATTTAGAAA